>JAVXUL010017317.1:0-12066 GCA_035590515.1 Trichilia minutiflora
CATGCACACAAGCCTTACGGTAAGATTGGATGTTAGACATACATAAAGAGAGTTTTTAAACTTTAAATTTTGAGTGATCAAGCGTTCATTTGAGTGACCATCTTTGTTGGTGGCATGCATTCATTGTTTTTGTGACGGTGATATTGCTTTTAGAAATACTTGGTTTATAGTTTGCTTGGTTGATTACTTTGGAGAGAATAGAATGAAGACTAAGTTAAAATATTTAAACCATTTGAGCTTTTCAAACCTACCTATATTCTTATTGCCTAAAGCCTAAATTTTTAATTTTCTTGCCCTATTTATCTTAATTTTGCATTCATGAATATAAATCCTAACCTATGTATTTCCAGGTATGGGTAAAATAGTGGTTGTTGAGAATGTTATGGCAATTGTGAATGGTGAGTGAAAAAAATAAAAAATATATATATTCATCAAAATATGGAGTTGAGATCAAAAGATCAAAAGTTTAAAATAAATGCAATAAATAAAAGAGAAAAAGAGATAGAGAAATAAAAAGAAGAATAAAGTGAATAAAATGCAATGAAAATGCATTGAAAAAGAGGAATAGGAAGAAAGAAAAAAAAGTGAGGGAGAAATACAAGTTGTTGATGGAATATTGAAAATATTTAGCATATACTTGGGAATTTCTTCATTGTCCTGTTACACTTCTTTTCCTTTTTTCCTTTTGTTTTGTTCTTTATAATAATTTTAGCCTTTGTCTCTCTTGGATCATTTCTCAGCCCGTATTCATGTTTCATCTTGGTTATCTTGATCCAAAGTTGGGATTATGGTAAGAATGGTTGAAGTACTCTTTTCAGCTTGATATCTTGGTTGAAGGACCAATTTTTGCATGTTGCTTATTCTCTTTGATAGCCAATTCATTGTAGTATACTCTATTAAATAGTACCTAACCAGATACAGATTGATTACCCGTGAGGTATGGATTGACTTGATTATTAAACTACTCTATTAAAATACACATTGTCATTATTTGTTTGACTTGATTATTTTAAAAAAAAAAATCATGTTCTTGAAGGACAATACTTAACATTTGATTAATTTTGATCATTAGAATTGGAATCTTAAGGCACTTAATAAGTTCTTTTTCATGCACACAAGCCTTACGGTAAGATTGGATGTTAGACATACATAAAGAGAGTTTTTAAACTTTAAATTTTGAGTGACCATCTTTGTTGGTGGCATGCATTCATTGTTTTTGTGACCGTGATGTTGCTTTTAGAAATACTTGGTTTATAGTTTGCTTGGTTGATTACTTTGGAGAGGATAGAAAGAAGACTAAGTTAAAATTTTTAAACCATTTGAGTTTTTCAAACCTACCCATATTCTTATTGCCTAAAACCTAAAATTTTAATTTTCTTGCCCTATTTATCTTAATTGTGCATTCATGAGTATAAATCCTAACCTTTGTGTTTTCAGGTATGGGTAAAATAGTGGTTGTTGAGAATGTTATGGCAATTGTGAATGGTGAGTGAAAAAAAAGAAAAAAAAATATATTCATCAAAATATGGAGTTGCGATCAAAAGATCAAAAGTTTAAAATAAATGCAATAAATAAAAGAGAAAAAGAGAAAGAGAAATAAAAAGAAGAATAAAGTGAATAAAATGCAATGAAAATGCATTAAAAAAGAGGAATTGGAAGAAAGAAAAAAAAGTGAGGGAGAAATACAAGTTGTTGATGGAATATTGAAAATCTTTAGCATATACTTGGGAATTTCTTTATTGTCCTGTTACACTTCTTTTCCTTTTTTCATTTTGTTCCATTCTTTATAATACTTTTAGCCTTTGTCTCTCTTGGATCATTTCTCAGCCCGTGTTCATGTTTTATCTTGGTTATCTTAATCCAAAGTTAGGATTATGGTAAGAATGATTGAAGTACTCCTTTCAACTTGATATCTTGGTCGTAGGACCAATGTTTGCATGTTGCTTATTCTCTTTGATAGCCAATTCATTGTAGTATACTCTATTAAATAGTACCTAACCAGATACACATTGATTACCCATGAGGTATGGAGTTAAGCTTTTGTTTAAGATACTTTCAGCATTGTCTGTATTTGGTTTGTGGTAAGATGGCTATGGCTTGTCACACACATAGAAGTTTTACAAGAGCTTTTGTGATTCTCATTTTAATGGAAATTTTAATTTTGTGTTTTGTTGAGTTTCAGAGAAATGGATTGACTTCCTGAGTTAAGCTTAGCTAACCCCGTTTTCATGCAACTCATTTTTCTTATTTATTTTTTATATCTTAATTGCTAGAGACTAGTAATAAGATAGTTGGGGGGTGTTGATGAGAGTGTAAAATGTCACATTTTTATCTGTTGATATTTAGAATATTTATACTTATTTTATGCCTAAAGGTACTTGTCATTCTTGTATTTTGATTTAGGATGCCGTTGGAGGTGTTCATGCAAAACAAAGCTAACTAGGCTTTTTTGGACACTTTCGACATTACTTCGTAAAATGGGCATAACTATCTCATCTAAACTCTGATTTTGATGATTCAAGATTCTTTGGGAATAAAAATGGACAATATAAAAGTTTCATGAAGAGGTTTAATACGTTTAGAGGCTATTGGAGGAGTAAAAAGTGAAGAAAATAATCTTTTCACTCGAGGTCAATGCTATGCAGACGTGAAAGTGACCTTTGAAGGTTTAGAGGTATTTTTAGAATAGTTATTGATATCTAATGAAGAAGTGACCTTCTAGAATTTTGTAGTACATGAATCAGGATTTCCATAGGGTACTCATAATCCTGGTTTAGAGATTGTTTGACCTTCAAATCCACCCCCCCAAAAAATGAAAATCTAGGTCCGCTTTGAAAAAAGAGCAGTGTATAGTAAAATAAGGATATCGTCGCATATAGATATTAGAATTAAGAAATTCAAAGTGTGTTGAAAATTTAACTTGAAGGGGAAAAAGTTATATGAAGGAGTGAAGTTGTTTTGAAAAATGTAAAATTATAAAAATTGAGCTGAAAGTTACATTATAGTGCTAGCACAAGGCTGATGTTGCTTAAGTTTCCTAGTGTGTTTAGGATTCTTTTTTTAAACCCTAAGGTTTGCAAGATATCAAAGGTAATGTTTTTTGAAACAATTATAGAAGCTTTTCTACTTCAAAAATATCATAGGATTCCAAGAACTTCAAGAAAGAAGAGAATCCATAAATTGTATATCTATGGATTACTAGAGACCTTGTAAAGCTACGGATGAACTCTTTGGTTTGATTTTCAAATTTTGGATTATGATTTAACTTCTTTTAATGTTTAATAACTCTATATTTAGTTTTCTATTATTTATTTGAAATATTTGGAGATTGGATAAACTTGTGTGTTTGGATTTTATAGATTCAGTCATGCTTTTTCTATAAAATGAATTAATACATATTTATTTTTGATCTTAATCAATTTCTGGTGTGATTCTTTACTACTATGTTATGAGAATCATATATAGTCGTCTTTGAATCCAGGTTTGGATATTTTATAAGATTACATGGTAGAGACTTAATGTGAGATGTTCTTTTAAGATATAAATACGAGCTTTAATGATAAAATTTTTGATTGAAGGAATCGTCTATAGTTACCTTCAATTGAGTTAGAAATTATCTAATCATGATTAATCATATTAAACGAGGGATTCCTAAACTTTACATTTAATTAAATTGCTGTTTGGTTATTTTATTTAGTTTATTTGATCAGCCCATTAAACCATTGTTTTTATTTTATTATTTTTGTTGATGTTTCTATATTATTTTTTGTATAGCTTGTCTTTAATAGTTATTCACTAATTTTTTCGTGGGATCAACACCCTATTCTATATTACAATTACCGCGTTATTATTTTGAGCGTAATTAGTTCTCAAGCAATGCATTGAGTTCATCCTGCACAGCCCTGCGCCATTCTAAAACTGTTTTTACTTGTGTTACATTTTTTGGTTCCTGGGTAAGATAATTCAATTTACTGTGGGCTAGGTGAGCTTGCCATTTGTTTTTGATAATAGGCCTAAGTTCCATTACATGGCTACGGATTAGAGTGGGTTTCAGTTTGGCTAAGGGTTGTGGTTTGTTTGGATTGTATTGGTTAGGTTAACCAAAAGATTTAATCTAAGAGAAGATGTGGATAATGAAGTGTTACGAGTTAGGATATGAGGAGAAGATAAGATGAGCAGTGATGATGAAGAAGAAGATGGAGATGAATTTGGAGTTTGATATGTTTCAGGAAAGTTAATTGTAAGAGATTTGGATAAAAGTGATTCGAATTGACCTTGTTGTTGAGAATATAAAAAGGATAAGGATTTAGGTGTTTCAGGTGAGGTTAAAGGATTAGGGGATGACTTAGATGAGTTGGCAGATGTGGGTGATTTATTTTGAATGAGATTTGTAGGAGAAAAACAAGGAGTTGAAGAAGGATTAGGACTCATACCTGATGAGGTGGCTGATGTAGGACCTGAATTAGAGTACACAAATAGTGGTAATGTTAAGCCAAGGAGCTTGTGTAGGTGCGACACTTGATGGAGTAGTAACTGAATCAGCATATGGAAAAATTTATTCATTGAATTTTACATGACAGGTATAATAAATTTGACCCATTTTCTTGTCAAAGCATCTATAAGCAATATGATTTGGACTGAGTCCAAGATTAACACATATAATTGTTCTAAAAGAAAATTTATAAGCTTGATACGATTTGAGCCATGGAAAAATTGCACAAGCAAATGATTTGATTTGTAAATAATTCGGATTTTTATTGTACAAAATTTGAAAAGGAGATTGTTTGGATTGAACATGACTCAGCAATATATTAATCAAGAAAGCACTTTGTTCTAATGGAAAATTCTAAAACATTAAAGGTAAAGATGCATGAGCTAGTAAAGTTAATGTAGTACCAATTAAATGATAAATTTTTCGCTTAGCCGCTCCATTTTGCTCATATGTATATGGGCAAGCAATTCTATGATGAATACCAACTTGTTTAAAATATGCATTTAATTTCTGGTATTCACTCCCCAATCAGAGTAAAAGGATCGAATTTTTGCTTGAAATTATCTTTCAATTAATTTTTCAAATTGCAAGAAAATTTCATAAATTTCACTTTTATTTTTCAAAAAATACACCCAAGTGTATTGGGAAAAATTATCAACAAACAACACCATATACTTGTGAGCATTAAATGAAAGAATAGGTGATAGCCCTCAAACATCCGAATGAACAATATGAAATGGAAAATGACTCTTGCATTCAACAACAACTAATGGAATTCTAGACATTTTTCCTAATAGACAACTAGAACAAGGACTTAATTTAGAAGAATTACTGAAAATGCATTTATTTTGAATCAAAGTTTGAAGCTTCATAATGTTAAGATGACTGAGACTTGTATGCCACTCATCAAGCGACGCCACCTCAGCTGTCAAGGCCTGCTTAACTGGTTGTAACTTGTACACTCCGTTCTCACTGGGTCCTTGCATCAGCAACCTATTGGTCACCTTGTCCTTAATAACAAAATGAGTGGGCCAAAATTCAAAGAAGCAATTGTTATTAGCAATAAATTTTTGCACGGATAATAGGTTTTTAACAATTTTTGGAATGCTGAGTACTTGATTTAATTGTAAGGTATCAGTTTTAGAATAGAGTTGAACATTACCAGTATGAGTAATCTATAAGTCCTGATCATTACCAACATAAAGACTGTCATTCCTATTGCAACCTTGAGCAGCCATTAGAGCCTGAACATCAAGGGTGATGTGGTAGTTGGCTGTCATGTCGGGATACCAAGCTTGCTAAAATTGAGGTGGCATTGGAGGAGCTTGATAACCATAAGGAGAGTGAATATAATTGGCTTGCGAAAAATTATAGCAGGATCCAGAATTATATGGCTAATAGACACTGAAAGACAGTGCATTCTAAGGTGCGTATCTGTTGCAAAAAGTAAAAGCTATGTGATTCCCTTTTCCACAGATTTGGTAGGGACCCCAAGATCGTTGCTAGTTGTTATTTCATGACCCATTATTGCCTCCATTGTGTGGTCTAGGTGAAGAATAAGAAGGAGTAAGAGTGGTGGATTGAGTGGAATTCTTGAGAACCATATTGGCTTGTGGATTATAAAGACCTTGCAACAAATTCTTATGGGCGACTAATTGCTCGTGCAACTCATGAAATGAGATAGGGTTAGAATGGAGATTTAGAGTAGTGATAACTTTGTGATATTCAACACCAATATTACGATATATTATCGCATTAAACTCAGTTGGTGTAAGTGGTTTACCTGCAGCTTTGAGTTCATCAGCCTTGGTTTTACTTTTTGAAGATATTCAGAGATGAACATATCATTATGCTTGAATTCTTGTAGCTCAATATATAATTGAAGCTGTCAGTTTTGTGACATGGAACCGACGGTGTGCGCAAGAGTTGTCCAGACCTCTTTTGCCATCATGAGTCTGATAACATAGTGAAAGATTTCATCCATCAAAGATGAGAAAAGCCAGGAAAGTTGCATCTGGTCTTTCTTGAACCAATCCTCATATGCTAGGTTCGATATTTTACCATTGGTAGCATTGAGAATGGGAGGAGAAGGAGAAGGATTGGAGAGAAGATAATTAAGATTTTGATAATTGAGAATAGGAAAAAATTGAGTCTTCTATGCCAAGTAGTTTTTGGTATTCAGTTTGACAGATAAGGAATGAGAATGAGTAGAAGTAACAGTGCAGGGAGGAGGTGGATTGACTGGCGCGGGGCAGTAGTGGGAATGGTGAGAGAGGTTATTTCAGATGAGGAAGAAGTTATTATAGTGGCTCTGATACCATGTAGAGATTAGGGTTTGAGAGGAATAGAAGATGAGAGAAACTGGTTGTATTTCTCATTAATGTGAAAGGTAAATATACAAGGTATTTATACCAAGGATTACAAGCTAAATAAGGTAGTTAACAAGTAATTGAATACAAAGATATGACTAAATATATACTTAATATATAGCTAATGTACTCGGTATATATTAAATAATAAAACAGAATTTTACATTCCCTTACATTCTTTAGTCTCCACTTTATTTACATTTTTGACTCGTGTACTTACTAGGATGGTAAAATTCTCTCTAGAGTTTGAACCCTGAAGGATCCACCTAAAATGGGATAATAAAATTTAATTTATGATTAGTGTTTGAAAATAGGATAGTATCAGAAGATAGATTTTATTTTCATTCCACGACTGTTTATTCGTTCGGCTATTACATATGATAAGGAAAGGTCATTTAGAGTCGATATAATTTAGGGATTTTGTACGAAAATAATCACTTTTTAAAATTGTTTTATGAAAATAACCACGTTTTAAAAAGGTTAACCAACTAAACCAAAGATATGCATTCTGGATGATTTTAACCTTGTTAAAAGTGGGGTTTTTTTGCCTTGTTCGAAAGTGTACTTTTGAACACGGTAAAAAAAATCCATTTTTGAACATATAAATATATTGTGTTTGAAAGTGTACTTTCAAGCAAGGAAAAAAAAACATTTTTGAACAAGGGTAAAATCGTCCAGAATACATATCTTTGGTTTAGTTGGTCAACCTTTTTAAAATATGGTTATTTTTATTTTCGTACATTTCTCATAATTCATAGGGTGATGATGGGACTGTGCGCACATTACAAGGTACTTTAAGCTTGATATTTTGTAGTCGTTCTTTACTTGATTTTAGTAGATTTTTGAATTCATTTTGTTTTTTGTAGTCTTGAAATAACTATGCATGAGAAAGAAATTTTAGCTGTTTTTTTGTGCATGCAATTTTGAATCTGTTATGATATGATCTAATATGGTACAAGTGTTGTATGTGTGTGCATGTATAGTATTATTTGGCCAAGCAATTAGTTAATTACAGGTTCTTTAAGTTTCTTGATTTTTTGATTTGCTTAGTTGGTTTTTAGATTTCTGTTTTCATTTGTATAAAAGAATCAAGTGTAAAGTCTTGGCTAGAGATAAAATACGAGGTTGAGTTCTCTGATTTTCTTCTCTTTATTTGATTCATTATTGTTTGATAAGCTTGCCATAGCTTCAAGGTTCATGAAACCTTCTGTAAAAATTTTGTAAAGCTTCTTCTATTCTGGAAGTGTACTAAGTCTGGGATTAATAGGGGGTATCAGAGCTTGAAAGAATTAAGAAGTAGTTGATGAACTATAGAAAGAATTCTACAGGTTCGTGGAAGTTGTTTCATGACAGGAAGGTGTTGCTGATTTTTCTTGGCAAGGCAGAGTTATCAAAGGAAGAAATGGTGATAACAAAATTCAGCTTAGAGAAGTTTAAAGGGGATAATGACTTGTCCTTGTGGAAGATGAAGATGAGGGCATTCTTTTAGCATGAAGGTCTGAACTTTCACTTGAAGAAGAAGGACTCAGCACTGAAGTTAAAGTAAAGGAGATACACAGAAAGACAAAGAGTGCCTTGATCCTATAACTATCAGATAAAGTTTTGAGAGAAGTAATTAAAGAAACTTTAGCTAAGGGAACCTAGCAAAAATTTGAAGAGAGATATCAGCACAAATCTACAGGCAAGAGGCTGCACTTGAAGAAACTGATGTTCTTTTTCAGTCTTGAGAAGGGAGGCTTGGTAGAAGACCATTTGCATAAATTCAACAAGTTGATTCTTGATCTTGAAACTGTTGATGTACAAGTTGATGATGAAGATCAAGCTCTACATGTGCTAACTTTATTGCCCCAATCATATGAACATTTTATAGACACATTACTTTATGAAAGATCCTCACTCTCCATGGATGATGTTAAAAATGCTTTGAGCTCCAAAGAGTTAAATAGAAAGAACCAGCAGAAGGAGTTCAACCCGAGAGAAAGACTGAATTTAAGAGGCAGGCTAGAAAAAAAAGAAAACAAAGCAAGGAAGCAATTCAGATCAAAGTCAAGAGGGAAGGGGCTGAGATGTTTCCACTGTCAAAAGGAAGGACACTTCAAGAGATGTTGCCCTGATAAACAGCAGGCAAAGACCCCAAAGACTCCTGGAAAGAAGGTGAAGCCAGTAAGGAATTCTAAATTAAATTTTCAGAAGGCATTCTTGCTCATGGCAGAATAAGAGGTTAAAGAAAATCTTGATGCTTGTGTGCTAGATTCTGGCTGCACATTTTATATGTGCCCAATGAAGTCTTCATTCTCTAGTTTGAATTTGTAAGATAGTGGAAAGATTATGCTAAGCAATAATATGACCTATCCTGTTAAAGGTGTTGGAACCATTAAGTTGAAAATGTATAATGAAACTTCGATTGAGTTGCAAGGTGTGAGGTTTGTACCTGGTTTAAAACAGAATTTGGTGTCCCTATGAATGGTAGAGTCTATAGAGTCCTTAAGATGTCTAAAGTGTCCATGGTTTTGATCAAAGCCTATAGGCAGAATGGGATATATATATTGGATGGTACGCTAATTATTGGGGATGTAAATGCTAGTGTTAGTCAGAGGATAGATTAGCTTATGCTGTGGCATCATAGGTTGAGGCACCTAGAGAAGAAGAGTTTATTATGCTTGAAATAGCAAGGCCTGTTGGGAGATGTGAAAGAAGATAAACTCGAGTTCTATGAGTGTTGTGTGTTGAGTAAAATGCACAGAAATAAATTTGATAAAGGGAAGCATAAAGCAGAAGGTGTTTTAGACTACATACACTCAGAAGTATGGGGGCCAGTACAAGTCAACTCTCTAGGTGGAGCCAAGTATTTTATCACCATAATTAATGACTTTTCAAGGAAGTTGTGGATATATCCTTTGAAAAGCAAAGATCAGGCTTTCCAAAATTTTGTAGAATGAAAAACCTTGGTTGAAAACCAGAAACAAACAAGTAAAAGCATTGAGGATAGACAATGGTTTAGAGTTCTGCAATGTTTCCTTTGATAAGTTGTGCAAGGATCATAGTATTGTGTGTGAAACCTGTCCTTTAGCATTTAGGTATGATTACAAATCCCTCAAGAGTATTCGTACCTGTCTTCGTGTTTAGATTATGCATGAGAGGGTATAAAACTTGAAGAATGTGTCTTGAGTAAGATTATGGTGTAGGATAAGAGCTTACGAGAAAAAAGTGGATTTTTAACCCCAAAATGATCTTCAATTGAGAAAAATTCGTATCATTTTTGTAGAGCTCGGAGAGAGCTTTCCATTGATATATTATAAGTTCCAAGCGGATATCTGAGCTAAAAGTTATGACCATTTGAAATAGCAGTCCTTAGAGGGAGGACTAGAGACAAGGTATCGATACCTTAGAGAAAAGGTATCGATACGTTTACTATTTAGAGCCAAAGGTATCGACACCTATAATGAAGGGTATCGGCACTTTGAAAGCATGATGAACAGTGAACAGTGTCAAACATATCGATACGTTGGCAAGGGTATCGACACATTGGTGACGGTGATAAAGCCCGCTTACGACGAAAGGTATCGATACGTTGAGGAAGATATCGACACCTTGCAGGCTTGTGAATAGTATTTTGGCCAAATGTATCCATACATTGCGACAAATGTATTGATACGTTGTAGGATAAATGACAAAGGTATCGATACGTTTTGAAACGTATTGACACCTTTGGGGATTTCACAGCCTATATACATTGGGCAGGGGGATCGTCTTCCTCATTTGATTTCTTTGCTTCTCTCTCTACCAGAAACAGCAGAACAATTCTCTCTCAACTATCAGAAATTGATCTCAATCATTACTCCACCAAACTCCATGATTTTGGTTCTTATGAACTCAGAATCAACGCCAGAACTCAGAAATCTCCTTTGATCGGATTTTCACGCGACAGTTCGCGAGGAATAACGAAGAAAGGGTGATGATGAATAGTAGCTGAGCAAGAGAATTGAGCAAAGAGGGACTCAGAACACTTCTACCATCTTGGGTAAGTTCATCCCTTAGCTCATTTCTCTATTTAAAGCCTTTGATGTGCATGAATCGCAAGAATAGGTTTTAGTGTTACTGTTCATGAAACTTTAGAAATTAGGGAATTTCTAATTTGTCGTCGGTATCGATAGATTAGAAGGCTTTGATAGCTAATGGTGTTGAAACTGAAATGAAAAAGATGAGTTCTAGGAGCGGGGTTGTGAAAAGCTATATATTTAGAGTTGCATGAGCATGCATTGCATCATACACGCATACTTATTCAGATCATGAATTTGTGTTTGTATATGTATCCAGGAGTGACAGCCAAAACAGGAGGATCTCTGTCACGAGGAGGATATCGAGAGGGTGGTTTCCTATCTCAGAATTGTGAGTGGACACGTTCCTTTCCCTTCGCCTCTATTATTGTTATTTTTAAATGAATATAATGCTAGAGATGATAGCATGTGAATATATATATATATATATATATATGAATGTATGTATATGGATACATAACTGAAATGAGGAGGCGTTAGACATTTGTGATAGAGATAGGTTTAATGTGAAACCTAGATTGCTATGAATGTGAGGCTGAAGGCCTATTGTGCTTATGCTTGATGATATTGTGATTGTGAGGCTGGAGACCATTTTATTTATATATATATGAATGTAGCATAGTTGAGTGTAATGGCTAGGGTGCCATATTTGTTGATTTGGCTTTATGAGCCAGCATGTCTTTTTTATTGTTTTGGCCTGGTAAGCCAACAATTATTTGATTTGCTCTGATGGGCCTTTGATATCAATTTATGATTTTTGTGTGCCATGTCATTTACTATCTATGGGTGAGGATTGACCATTCAGCTCTTAGGAAGTGGGTGGGATCCAATAGGCCTAGGGGTGAGGATTGTACATACAGCTCTTAGGGAGTGGGTGGGTCCAATAGACCCTGGAGTGTGGATTGACCATACAGTCCAAGATGGGATGGGTGGGATCCACATATCTAGGCTAAAGCATGCTAGCCTTAATTTGTTATATTAGACATGAGCACGCATCCCTAACCAGGGTTATAGATCAGTCATACAACTCAGATGGAGTGGGTGTGATCCTATAGACTGAGGGGCTATATATATTTGAGATTAAATCGATTTTCTAGACATGTATATAATGTCACATTTCACTATGTTTGATTTGTATGATTACGAG
>JAVXUL010017328.1:0-12066 GCA_035590515.1 Trichilia minutiflora
ATAGGAAATGATGTGGGCATGATGACTGAGGTTAAATTATGGTTGTCAAATGTGTTCTCCATGAAAGATCTGGGAGACGCGACTTATATTCTGGGTATTCGTCTCTATAGAGATAGAGCGAAACGAATAATAGGTCTTTCCCAAAAACTGTACATAGATAAAATACTAAAAAAATTTAGTATGGATGACTCCAAGAAAGGTTTTTTACCTTACAGTCATGGTGTTTATCTCGCGAGGGATATGGAATCTAAAACTGCTGCTGATCGAGAGCATATGAAAAGGATTCCTTATACTTCGATAATAGATAGTCTTATATATACTATGCAATATACTAAACCTGATATAGCGTATACTGTGAGTATTACGAGTAAATATTAGGCAAATCCTGAATAACAACATTAGATTGCGGTTAAAAGAATCCTTAAGTACTTAAGAAGGACTAAGGATTTAACATTAGCTTATAGAGTTGGTGAGTTAAATATTGAGGGTTTTACTGATTCTGACTTTCAATCAGATGTGGATGATAGAAAGTCTACATCCACTTTTGTTTTTATCTATAATGGAGGGGTTGTTAGTTAGAAGAGTTCCAAATAGACTACTACAACTGATTCAACTACAGAAGCTGAATATGTTGTTGCTTCTAAAGCAGCAAAAGAGGCTATCTGGATCCGTATGTTCGTGAGTGAACTTAGAGTGGTTCCTTCCATTATACATCCAGTAACTTTATACTATGATAATAATAGAGCTATAGCGCAAGCTAAAGAACCAAGGTATCACTTGATTAGAGAGTTTATAGCGGATTAACATTTAATCGTGCAAAAGACACCGTCAGTAGACAACGTGGCGGATCCACTAACTAAGTCGGTGATGCAACAGTAACTGAATCACCATCTTGAGAAGATGGGTATTGGATATCACAATGATTAGCTCTAGTGCAAGTGGGAGTTTGTTAGAAATATGCCCTAAAACCAATTGTGTCACAGGGTTTAGGGTTAATATCTTTTTGTATATATATTTTTGTAATGAATTGTAAAAATGTTTACAATGAATAAAAATGGCATTTTCTTTTCATATCTTGCAATTTGTTCAGTTGTTCTTATTTTATTTTCTTATTAATGCAAGATATAATCTTGTGATGGATTTTATTCTTTTCATATCTTGTGTGTCAAGAATTTGTATATAAAGAATTGTACATATGAGTACAGATTCTAAGATTGAAATACATCCGAATTTGTTACTGATTGAGGTAATATCATTAGGGATAATGACATTGCATGATCAGTATGTTTTGTTGCTACCACTGATTAGTATTCGATGTTAATAGTTGGGTGACGAGTCTCATATCACAAGAGCATAAACATGGGTATTATTTTTGTGAACATGATACTGAACGTGACCAAACGTGATAAATCATATGGGTAATTATCCACAGTTAATGATTTATCACACAGCCATACTAGTGTATCATTAGTCCTTAAACTTGAAACATTATGACTGTAATATGCAATAAAACACATCGTTCACTTGTTTATGGCGCACTAGACTAGCCACGCCTAGTGAAAGAAGCTTGATGACAATATGTTCTTATTGTATGAGAACAGATAATGATCAATATGGAATCTGCTAGCTTAGATAATTGAGCTTGAGATCCTAAGCAGAACTGTCATATACGGGAATTAAATCTCTGGCCCGAATACACAAATTCTATAAATGAGTTTTTGGATAAATGGTCCTGTTTATGATTGAGATTCTGATCTTATGATCGAGTTAGGGGTTTAACGATTCTCTGACCTGTACTCGATCGAAAGTCGATAGCAGAGGGACTGTACTACATACAAGTATGACTATATAGGTTTATCCGAAATTACATTCTCTGTGTTCTAGGGATCATGATATCTTGTTAGAGGTCACTCATGATCATTAAGAACTTTGGTTACAATGTGCTGTACCAAAGTTATGCGAAACGGTTCACATTTGCTCATGTTTAGTTCACGGTGAATCTAGAGGGTCACACTTTAGAACCAAAAAGATGAAAATGAATAAAATAAATATCATTAAATTAGTTAATGATATTTATAATCAATTACTTTGATTTATTAATCAGAAGTTGATTTTATTCTTTATTGAAAAGAATAAATTTATCGACAGTGACGCTCTAGTACCCGTAAGCTCGAAAATTGTTCTTATGATTTAAGACTAGCGTAAATATGATTTACGACTATTTGAAAGACTAGAAAAGGTTTTATATATATATATATATATAATCAAATGAATTCTTTTATTGACAAACGGCGCTGTGTAATACTACCGAAAATTAATATGAGTTTAATTTTTTATCAATCCATTATTTATTAAATAATTAGGATTATTCTTTAATATTGTATTAAAAAAATAAGTATAAAAACATATATATATTTGATAATAGAATTGTTGTTGTTATTATTATTATTATATATATACTTGTTAATAATAATAATAATTATTATTATAAATATTTATTTTTATTAATTGATATTATTAGATAATATCATATGAATTAAATTAATGAGTTTTGATAAATTTTGATTTCTACCGATCAATAATAAATAAGGTGCTTTGTTGTGATCGGTGAAAAAAATGAGAAATGATGACATTTTTGTAAGCTTGATTCAACCTTCCCGGAAGGCTTTCTTCTTCCTTCATTGTTGAAACATTTTTTGGCTTTGCTTTTGCTTATGTGTGTACTGGTACGTAAAGAACAAAAGAGAAAGAAAAGCTTTGTTATTTTTGAAAACAAAAAGAGAGAAAAGGAAGGAAAAAGATGAAAATGATCATGGTTTTCTAAGCTTGTGAAGAGTGCATGCTTGCTCTTTGTAAAGCTTCCTTTTTTTCTTTAGTCTCCCAAACATCAAAATGAATCATCTTTATCCACTTGGTTGGTGGATATTCTTGGAGGAAGGTTAGACTTCTCATATTATTAGGTATATATTATAAATCTAAGTGTGTTTTTAAAATTTTTTGAAAATATGTATACTATAATTTTTATGATCTTTACTATACTTTTCCATGTTTTTATTCTCACAACCCTTGCATCGGAAGGTAAGGAGGCTGGAGAGCAAGATTTAAAATTATTCAGTCGAGGAATCCGTCTATAAACTGATACGGATTTTCCATTGCCGATTCTCCAACGCGCTTCTCGTTCAATCAGCTCTCCGCCCTATACAATGCTCCTCCATACGTACGAAGGACTATTGTATTGGCTTCCAAAAAGTCAGCTAAAGGGAAATATCGCTGCTTTAAGATTTTTGCCATTGGCGAGGATGGATTCATGATTAAACGCCACCCCTTTTTAGCAAGCATTTCTTGGTTAAAAAGGCTAAGATTCCGAAAACCAATTCCACCCTGCTTTTTTGCTATCACGAGCGTTTTCAAATTTGTTCAGTGAACCCTCATTTATGCTGCCCCACCAGAGCACCGCAAAAGAGCTCTGTACATTCTTGCATAAACCGTCAGGAATTCCAAAGACACTCTTGGTAAAGGTGGGAATATCCTGTCCCACTGTTTTTACGAGTATCTCCTTTCCTTCACTTAAAAACAGTCGAGGGAGCCACTTTGTAATCTTCGCCATGACTCTCTCCTTCAGAAATTTTAAAGTTTTAAATTTGTTCCTGCCGATCATTGGAGCGAGCCCTAAGTACTTTTCATAATGAGACACTCTCTAAATAAATTCCCAACGTGTTGGATCTTGATGAGTAATAGAAAAGAAGATTTTTCTAAGTTAAAAATTTGGCCTGAAGCTGCTGTGTAGGTGTCAAAGATGTCCTTGGTTTTCTGCCTTCATCTTTATCCGTTTTGATGAACAACAGACTATCGTCTGCAAAGAACAGATCAGAAACTTGCAATCCATCTCTTACTTAACTCCATTAATTTGTTTCCTCTTTTGCCTGCTGTAAAAGAGAAAAAAAAACTTCAGTACACAATAAAAATAGATCTGGCATCCCTGTCTTAGTCCCCTGCTTGGTGTTATCTCCCCTTCGCCACTTCATTGATGAGCACTGAATAAGTAGTAAAAATTACCCATCTCAAGACCACGCCAATCCTCTTTTCTGAGAAGCCAAGTCTCTCCATAACTGCTTTAAGGAACTACCACTCAACTTCTGTTATAAGCTTTGCTTATATGTAATTTCAGAGCTGTCCGTCCCTTTTTCCCCACTATTCTGCTACGAATTTTATGGACACTCAAAGCGGATGACATCAGGTTTAAAGGCACTCTAACTTGGCGAAATAAGTTGCTCCAATGTCTTCTTGAGCCTGTTAGCTACTGTTTTTACCACCACCTTGTAGATCACATTAGTTAAACTAATGGGTCGAAATTCTTTCACTCTGCATTGATTTCTGAAATTTCCCCTTCGTTGTTCAACTTCTGCAAGCAAGAGTTCAGCATCACTTCCTTTCTTTGATCCCAGAACTTCTGAAGAAAAACCTACAGGAAAACCATCAGGTCCTGGAGCTTTAGTTAGATTCATCTGAAACAGCGCACATCTAATTTTTTCAGCTTTTAAATCTTTATCTAGTTCCTCTATTAACTCACGTTCAGCTGCAGGTTCCTGAAAGCCTCTTCAATCTGAACTGATGATGGATTAGAAGACCAGAAAATTCCTGAAAAATAATCACCACCAACTCCCCCCACTGTCTCTGCATTATCTTACCATTCCCCCTGATCATCATAGAGTCCTCTAATTAAATTTCTACTCCGTCGTTCTGACGCTCTAAGGTGAAAATATTTTGTGTTTTGTTCTCCTACCTTCAGCCAACCAGTCCTTGATCTCTACTTCCAGTATAATTCTTCATCCCAACAAAACTTTTCTATTTCATTATCTAGTCTATGAATGGCTTCCCTTTTTCCTACCTTAGCTAAGCTCCTTTTTAATGCTTTTAGTTTTTCCATTGTCTGGTTAAGCTTTGCTCTGTGATTCCCGAATTTTTGCCTGCTCCGAAGTGATAAGCATTCCTTCAATTTCGCTGTTTTCCTCTGGAACTCTTGCACTGTGTCAATTCTGGTAACTCTTGTCTCTTCTTTCCATGTGGCCTCTATATTTTCTTGGCACCCATAATACGAGCATCAGTATTCTTCAAACAGAAATCTTTTGTCGCCCTTTTATTTCGCCCTTTTGTTCTCAGTTCCCCAGCTTCTTATCTGTAAAACAATTGGACAGTGATCTGAGCTAATGCACTCAACGTTTGTGACTGTCGAACTTCCATATGTTCGCAGCTACTCATTAGTTTCGAAGAAGCTGTCAAGTTTCTCCTCAATTAGACCCCATCCCAACGTTTGTTTGTCCAAGTAAACTGCACTCCTGTGTTCCCCAAATCCTATAATTTACAAATTCGAATAGATTTCGCACTCTTTATGTCATTATAGTTCTTCGTATTGACTCCCTCCTAACTGACCTGCATAACTTCATTGAGGTCGCCCCCACAAATCTACAGATCATGCCACATTGATGCTAATCTCTTCAACAAGTTCAAGAATGATGCTGGTTTTCCTATTCAAGACTTCCCTAGAAGCCCGTGAATCTCCATTGATCATTGAATGCATCTGTAAGAATCAATAGTTTTCAACCATATAATACATAAATATTACATCATATGAAATATAATTTGAAATCTAAAATTTAGGATGTTTAGTATTATTGAATAAAATTTGGCTAGCATAACCTCCTAATAATTAGTCCACATTAATTATAGCTATTTTTTTAAAAAAATTTATTATTCAAAATCTATATGATATGGTGAATCTCAATTTGATGTGTTGTGTATTTATGGGATGTTAAAAGTTGTACCAAGCCAAATCTATCCAACTAGTTCACGCTGCCCTTTTTAAGGAAAAGTATGAAAATGATATCATTTTTTTACTCTTTTTTTTTTGGTCACGTCTAAAAAATATTAATCAATTTAATCAAAAACATATTATTTTTAATAAATTTTGCCCCTTAAATTCAAATACAAAACTCACTCAATGTTATTGGTACTTCTCACTTCCATCTCTTCTAAAACTCAACTTTTGTTTATTTTTGCACTTACAACTTTTGCTACATTTACTGCAAGATTTATCTTCGACAGTTGGAATTTTTTAAAAATCGATAAGTTTTATCATAATCCAATTTTACCCCTCTTGATTTTGGGTGAATTAGATAAATGATCGAATTAAATTTGTAAAAATTAATATAGGATTAAATTAGTGAAATCGGAAAATTAGAAACTCAAATCATAAAACCACAAAAAGGGAAAATTCAAATTCTTTCGTACACATTCAAGAAAAGGAAAGTTTAAGAAAGTAGTGTTTTATTTTCGAGGGAAGTTTAATTTGGGATGGAAAGAACGTTTGCACTTATGGAAATATCTAAGAAAAAAGGAAATAAAATTCACGGGTCAGTTATTACCAAATTAGCCAAGGAAAAAAGAAAGGGAAATCAAAATATCCAGGCATGTACGCTCTAGAAAGGAAGAATCGACTAATAAAGAAAAATTAGCGCAAAAATCATGGAAAGGAAAGAAAGGTACGTTTCCTTCTGGAGCTAGAAATAAAATTTGGGCAAAATCTCACATCCATGGAAAGTATTCTACGGGGTTTACGATTGTTTGATTATTTCCAATTCTTTTTAAAGAAGAGATAATATTTTAACAATGGGGAAAGGGACATCTATAAAAAGGACAATCATTCAAGTTAAGAGGGAGGTTCATGACAGCAACGGAGCAACCCCTTCTTTACCCTAGCCACCCTTCAAAACTAAAAGAGAAAAAACAGGCAAGAGGTACCTTAGCAACACAAGACAAAATTCTGACCCTAGCAGCCCGAATTCATATTCACATTCCTCGTTACAACAGCCAACCACTGTCCACATTCATGTTCTGAGAACGAAAGGAGCAAAACCAAGAGGAACCGCAAAACAATCACCAAAGATCTGCCCATCAGTCATAAAACTGGCGACCAAAATAGCCACCAAATTTTTTTTGCAGTCACCGAATTTTCATCCTAGTCGTTCTCGTTGGGATCCGTTGGAAAGAACTCGGAAAGAATATTTCTGAAACTTACTCCTACATCTAGTCATCATCATAGAAAGAAATGGCTCCAAACATTTTCTTTGCATAATAGAAAAAGTTAATTTTTGTTTTATGGTCATATGTGTTTTTCCTTTTGTGCTTGAATCTACGAGTGAACTATGAGTGCAATATGAGATTGGGAATGAGTTTTATTTTTTCTTTTATACATAGCACAATTGTACTTGTATGAATGATGATGAGTTGATGTTAGATGGATAAAAAGAGAATTGAACCATAAGTGAAGTCACACGAAAAAAAATGGAATAATAATAGAAAAAGAAAAAATAGAAATGTCGAGTTAACTTGGTAGTTTTTGGGTCAACCCGCCAAGTCTACTATTCCTCCCAAAAATAACTTTTAACTTGCTACCTCCTATGACCACCACTGAGTACTATAAACCAACCTTAAATGAGTTCTATGGTTTCTTTGATGAATGGTTGTGGTGAGAAGGCTCTCCACGCAATTGAAAATAGTCCCAACATGCATGCATGCAACACTCATAGGTCCATATGGGAGTGCCTTCCTTTCGGTAGTTCGAAGTTCTTCCTGGCGAGAGAAGTTGGTCAAGGTGAAAAGTATAGTGAAAAGATGGAGTTTGGTGGTGGTGGCAAAGCTTGGATTGGTTAACCATGGAAAAAAAATGAAGGGAGGAAGAAGAAGAGGAATAATGAAAAATGCATGGTTTTTAAAAATTTTAAGTTATTTGCAAAATTGACACAAATTGGATAATTTATGCTAATTTTACTCAATAAGAAACTTCACTAATTTTTTTGCAAGTTTAGTCCTAGGTCATTATTATTTAATTTTTAAGTTATTTGTTTATTTTTATTTATCTTTTTTCCTTTTTTCTCATTTTTATTTTATGTTATATAACAAATAATGATAATAAAAAACATAAAAATCATTAATAACAAAAAAGAATAATAAATATTATTTTTCTTTTACTAAAATAACAAAGTTAAAACCCTAATTAAATTAAAAAAACATTTAATAAATCATAGATGCCGAATACCTTGTAGACTTTCCCTCTTTTGATCTAAATATTAATTTATATAAAAAAACTTATAAAAACTATTAATAAATCATAAATATCAATACGAACTGAGCACTTTATTGACTTTGTTTGTTTGGTCAAAATCCTAATTAAATTAAGAAAATTTAATAAATCATAAATATCAAGACACTCTGTTGACTCGCTCTTTTGATCAAAATCTTAATTTATTTTTAAAAAAAATTTATAAAACTTTTAATAAATCATAAACACCAAGAAGGATTGAGCATCGTATTGACTCTATCTCTATTATCAAAATTTTAATTTATTTAGAAAAAACTTTATAAAACTCTTAATAAATCATAAAATATCAAGACGGATCGAGTATATTATTGACTCTCTTTCTCTCAGTCAAAATCTTAATTAAATTAAAAAAAAATTAGTAAATCATAAACATCAAGATGGACCAAGTACTCCGTTGACTCTTTCTCTTTTGGTGAAAATCCTAATTAAATTAAAAAAGAAACTTTTAAAATTTTTAATAATTAATCAACACCAAAATGGACTGAACACTCTGTTGATTCTTTCTCTCTCAGTCAAAATCTTAATTAATCAAATAGTGAATAATAAGATCAAACATTGCCTAGTAATCGTTTAACGAAAGTTATGGGATGTCTTTCCCATACTTAATCAATCCTTTGACCTTAAAATCTCATTAAAATAATCCAATAATCTATCATATCATTATTTGGGTAGACGACAAATCCAAAAATTTGATTTATCCCCTAAATAATATCAACAAGTTTCATTCATTTACATTTGAATTTACAAATTTATGAAGTACAAAATGGTAAATTTTTAATAAAATCAACATGAGAATTGTAGTTTAGATGTCTTAGTTTAATTTTAATTCATAAATATGATAATATTGACTAGTAATAAGGATAATTTTGGATGAAAATTGACTAGTCAAAAAGTTCACAATAGTTTCAAAGTTGGCTTGAAGAAATATTAACTGAGTGTTAAGCTGTAAAAATATGAGTTTAATTGGAAGGATGATATAAATTTAGTTTGAGAATTGACAGATAAATTTAATTTGAAACTTGAGGTAGAACTTAGTTGGAAAATTCAGTGATAGAGCTTAATTAGTTGACTATTGAGATCTTTAAAAGATTTAATTAGGATAGGTTATCAAGTCATTTTAATGAGATTTTAATGTTAGAGGGGGTTGATTAAACATAGCAAAGATATTAAGCACCCCATAACTTTTGTTAAACATTTACTAAAAAATGTTTCGATCTTATATATTTTGTTATTTGATTAATTATTAGAATTTTAATAGAGAGAGAGAAAATCAACAAGATGTTCAGTGTTTCTCGGTGTTGATTAATTATTAAGAATTTTAAAGGATTTTTCATAATTTAATTAGGATTTTGATCAAAATAGGAAAAGTTAATAAAGTACTCAGGTCGTCTTGGTGTTTATGATTTATTAAAAATTTTAGAAGATTTTTTCTAATTTAAATAAGGTTTTAATCAAGAGAGCGAAAGTTAGCATGGTTCATCTTGATATTTATCATTTATTAAGTATTTTAGAGGGTTTTTCTAATTTAATTAAAGTTTTAATTAAGAGAGGGAGAGTTAATAATTTACATAGTCTTGTTATTTATAATTTATTAAGTATTTAAAAAAAATTCTAATTTAATTATGTTTTGATCAAGAGAGTAAGAGTCAATAACATATTCAATCCGTTTTGGTATTTATTATTTATTAAAAATTTTAGAATTTTTTTTTAATTTTATTAATATTTTGATCAAAAAATGGAGAGTTAATAGCATACTCGGTTCATCTTAATGTTTATTAATTGTCAAAGTTTTTAAAGAATTTTTCTAATTTAATTATGATTTTGATTAAGAGATGGAGAGTCAACAAGATTCTTGACCTATTTTGATGTTTATTATTATTAAGACTTTTAAGATATTTTTTCTAATTTAATTAAAATTTTGAACTCTATTACTTAGGAAGAAAAAAAAGATTAAAAAATAAATAAAATAAAAAAGGAATAAACAGATAACTATAAAAAATTTAAAATAAGGATGATGTAGTATTAAATTACAAGAATTTGTGAAGTTATTTATGGACTAAAATTGGTCGAGGACAAAATGGCAAAGATTTTATCAATTTTTTTAATCCAAATTATAAGGAAAATTAATCTATACTAGTTTGCCCACTAAATAAAAAAACTCAGGCCAAAGTTGTAAAATCAAAGAATTGTTTTGGGTTAAATTAAATAAATTCTCATATATGGGCTAATTTTGCGAATAGCCGAAAGTTCTAAAATTCCAGGTTTTGTTTTATTTCCCTTCTTCTTCCTCCTGGTCATGTGGGAGCTTGGCTTCCAAGTCTAAACCGAGTCTCCACCGCGCACTTTCAACCGTAGCTGCTTCTTCTCGCCGATATAAGCTTCCGGCGACCAAATGCAAGCCGTTCTTGCATATGAACCATAACCACTCCATTTTCTCTCTCTCTCTCTCTCTCTCTCTCTCTCTCTCTCTTTTTACTTTTATATTTTTGTTTGATTTGTGTACAATGCATATAAAATTGGTGAGGGTGGATTATGTTGTTTCATATACCAAAAAGTATTCCCTTTCCCTTCATGGATTTTTAATGCAAGAACATCACCTTATTTTCATACATGGTTTCATTTTCTTATGCCAATTGTTAATTCTCAAATTTTCTTTTTCCAGCAACATAATTGAATCAAATCAAAAGAAAACAAGCAAGTTTTGCCTGAATCTAATCAATCAATGACCTTAAGTACTCTTGCTTGTAAATATAAGCATATACATATCTGTTTCACTATAAATCAGAAAATATAATATGATGACTTAAATAAAATCCGACGGTATAGCTTAATTTTTGTTACAAAAACGACGTCTTGTTCTCTCTATGTCTGTTGTCTACTGTTTTTATTCTCTTTCCTGTCCGTGTGCAAAAGTTAGTTGTACAAAGTGATCGTGGCGGCTGTTGAGGGCGTGAATATGGTGGATGGCTTTTGAATATGAATATAGCTGCTGAGAAGTAGTTTGGGTGCTGTTCGGGAGTTGTTTTGATGGCTGATCAGGGATGGCTTCAAGAGTGCTGCTTTGCGGTTGAAAACTCGGCGGCTAAGGTGAAGTTTTACGGCTGAAACTCTCCGTGGCTTGGGTTGCCACAATCCTCCCCGTTTGTGTGCTCTCTTATTCCTTATATAGACCCCAATTCCCTTTGTCTTCAAGAAAACAAAACAAGATCTTCTCCCTTTCCTTTCTCCTATTTTTTTTCCTTTGACAAGCAAGAAACAAAGGTAAGAAGAGTGAAAATCGAACAAAATTCTTGGTTTCCTTTTCTTTCTTGTTTTCTCCTTTCACAAATAGGAAACATGCAAGAGAAAAAATAAAATATCTTATTTAATTCCCATGAAAAACCTGCAATTAATTGGCCCAAAATTCTTAACTTCTTTTTCGAAATCTCCCTTCTTGTATTTCTAATTTCCTTTATAGATTTGGAAACCATCCTAGACTTTAAAGACCCGTGAGATGACAGCCCCAAAATTTGACTTGAATGAATCTTCTTTTCCTTTTTTCACTTGCAACGAAGAGAATATGTTAATTTTTTTTTATAAAGGGGTTTGACATTACTTTGCATGTGCATTTGTAATTAAAGCTTCTAGAATATCGCGATATTCTAAGTAATTCAGGTTTCTACACGAGCAAGAGTTTGACTCTTATCTAGTGGGAGAAGCTGATCATCCTAATAATCCTAGAAGTTATGAAGAAGCTATCCTGGATAAGGATTCAGGTAGATGGCTAAAGACGATGGATTCTGAGACGCAATCCATGTACGCCAATCAAGTCTGGACACTTGTTGATCCACTCGAAGGAATAGTTCCTATTGGTTGCAAGTGGATCTTCAAGAGAAAGCTTGGTAAGGATGGTGAGGTAGAGACCTATA
>JAVXUL010017339.1:0-12065 GCA_035590515.1 Trichilia minutiflora
GAACCAAGCATTCGTTCGACCGAATCCCATTCGTTCGAACGAACCTGGCATTCGTTCGACCGAATGCCTTCCACCTTAAGTTTTCTCATGCGATCAAGTTCTCGATCAATTCTCGGCATCCATTCTCAGTCCTCCATCATCCTAATTCTCCCAGAATCTCAAGTCAACCCTCGAAATACTAAAATTCTTACAGAACTTGGGCGTACATTACTAAAAAGATAAAAATACCCTTATTTAAAATCATGGGTCGTTACATAAAATCTTATAAGTGAGTTCTTGTTTCAATTCATTGCCAAATGTCAATGCATTGTATTACTAAAAGACTAGTAATAAGTTGGTTGAGGTGTGTGATGAGTACATAAAAGTGTACGTTTATTAATGTTTAAATTCATCATTTTATACTTTAAAGTATGATTAACTCGCTCCATTTATGCATATTTCTAGTCTTGAATGTAAAATTTACTTTATTTGTAATTTCAGTTAATTTTTATTTTAATGCAGTGAACGTAAAAAGGGTATAACTTTTCATCCAAGAGAGTTATTGACATAAATCTTGATCTATTGAAAAACTAACTTATTGGACTAAAACTTTTATGTTTGGTCCAACCATCAATTCGGACTCTAAGGTATATTTTTGAAGCCATCAATTAAGTCTCGTTATTGTTCTAGTATAGCCTGACCATACTTCAGTAATTGGCTCATAACTTTTGATAAAAATTTTAGATTTACCTAAGACAAGTGGTAGCTGAACTAGAAGTCAAATATTTACAACTTTCATGTTTATCATGTGAGCTGAAGCTTTGATCTTTGAGGTCATCCATGACGTTTTTGTAATGTTCAAAATATTTCAATTTTATTTGTCAAAGTTTTCAAATTAATTGTTAAATATTACAACTACCTATTTTGACTTTTAACTCTTATATTTGTCTATAAATAAGAGGTATATTTTGTATTCTGAAAATGAAATAGATGTATTAGAATTAGTTTATAATAAAATTTTATTATCTTATCTCTATGTCTTTCTAAAGTTTTAATTAAGGTTAGAAGGTTGATATTAAGGATGTATGATATGTTTTTTAGATTCCATCTTTGATTTTAATGTCAAAGTTTTTTGATTAATTCATGTTTTGAAAAATATTTTTAAACATTTAAACTCTTTGTTTTTATATAGATATTTGACATATTGAATACTTGAAAAAATTTTCTTTGATTCGTTATAGATATATGGTACAAAAAATACTTTGAATATTAAATATTTTAAATATTTTTTTACATGTTTTTATTAATTAATCTAAAGACATAATTTTAACCACATATTAATTTTTTTTAAAATATATATTTTTCGTATATTAAATAATTTTTATTTTTTAATTGAGATTATATTTTAATTAATCTCAACTGAGTTAAAATAAGAAATTTAAGTTACTATCATCATAATAAAATATTAATTTTTAAAGTCTTAATATTTTAATTAATATTTAATTTCTATTTGTTCTACTTTTACTATTAAACTTCTTCTATTAAATCTTAATTTATACATAATTCAATTAGACTCTTAAAAAAATACTTCTTATAAATATAATATTTAAATTTATTAAATTATAATATAATAAAATTACTTATACTTAGATAAAATAATCCAATTGAGATTAGAGGACGGTAGTCAGATCTTGAGCCGATCACCCCATGCCATTCAAACCAGCGATTCGATAATTTTATAGTAAAATCACTTTTATACTTAATTATTTATTAATTAAAATTTTTTTAATTATATATGTCGATTACACGCTATTTATATTTGTACATGTGTTAAATAAAAATAATAAAGATATTTTATACTATAAAATAATTAAAATATCTTTAATTTAAAAAACGAGATTTTACAAATCTTTTCTCTTTTCTCGTGCAGCTGTCATATATAAAATTAATAATTAAAATATGTCATATTGTTGAATTTAATGGATAGGAACATATAAATTACGTAAAACGAGTACATGCATGATTCTTTTTTTTTTTTTTTTAATTGAGCTACACAGAAAAAAATAAAAATAAAATACAACCGTTTCTCAAAGGATTGATAGCATTGGTAAAAAATATACAATGCATAGAATATGAGATTGATTATCGTACATTGAAGTATTAATATATTAAATAAAATAAAATTTAAAATTTAATACTAAAAATTTAGTTTCTATTAACGATTTTTTAGTATATTTGTTAAAATTTTTATATTTAATAAATTATATTTTTTAATATATCAAAATTTATTATTAATTATTATATTAAATATTAAACATTATTAAATTTTTTAAAATTAAACTTTAAATTTTAAATTTTGCCCACTACCATACATATTATAGCAATGATCGTCAAAGCTCATCGAATGCTGAGTATAGCACGTAGACGTGGTGTTACAGACCTCGATTTTGTAAATTATTGAACGTGCTGTCACATACCTCGCGTTTATGAATTCTTGACTATCACATATTGAAACATTATTATTATTATTACGAATGACGATGATAAAAAAAATAATATTGTGATCGGATATCAAATAATTGATAGCAGAAGCACTACTTAATAATATTTTTTTTCTTTTCCTTTAAAGATTTTTGGTATGGGTATGCCATTCTCACGTGGACCAAATCTCAATTACATTTACCAATAAATAAGGTATGGCTAAACACAACACAACTCCCTGATCTTCTCAAAAAATTTTATTACATATTTCAATTTTCAACTTCTCTTTTTATGTATGGTATTCCAATTGACCACGTTCATGGTTGTCTAAAACAAAAGCAAGGATCGGGTATATAGAGGTATATTGTATATTTATTTATTTTTTAAATTATTTCGATGTAGTATTTAACTTTTTTTATTTTATTTCTTAACTGTTTTGTTATAATTAATAAGATTAAATGGCCTCTAAAGAAAAAAAAAGATGGAATGGAAGACATTTGCCATTAAATAGTTGGAAAAAAATAAAAGATTGAAGAAAATAAAAACCTCTAACTATATTATAAGATCATATTTAAAAAAATAAAATATTATATTTATTATTTTATATTTTTTGATAATTTAAAGTATTTGGATCTTATTTTAATCGATGAGTTTTATTAAACTAATATCTAAGAGATATTAATTAAATATATCATCACCTAAGCATCTTTAAAAGTTATTAATTGAATATATTATCGTTATCGTTCATATATCATGTTTAAATCATAAATAACTAATTAGAACTCATTCTTCAGATATTTTTAGAATTATTAATTGAATATATCATTATATCGATATTTTGTCTAAATCATAAGTGATTGATTAAAATTAAATTCAAAATATATATCTAAATAACATAATTCAAACTTAACTTATCACTCTTAGATTAGATCCGTGAGTGATTTCGTAAATATTTTGTTAATATAATAATGATCTTTTTTATATTTAAAAATATTTCAAAATCATAAGCCAGCTATTAGTCATACACAAAAGAATATAAGAAAGCCGCGAGCCTTCTAAGTCATAAACTTTAAGTAAACACCAACACTCACAAGTCACACCTTTCATAAAACTTTCGTGGCCATTTAAATTTCTTTTGCTAGAGACCACTTGAATGGGCCCTTGTGCGTTATATAAACTTTAAAAGATTAATATTAAGAAAATATATACAATATGATAATTATAATAAATATTAAATATGATTAAGAAATAACAATTCTGATAATATCAATATAATTGATTTATAAATCAAGATCATATCAATAGTGATTTGCTCTATAATTACCTTAATATAAATAATGACAAATATATGATTATGAGGCAATCCACTCATTCATATTAATTTTTTAATAAACTAATTGTTAGACCAGTGAGTGTAAAGATGACATGCATTAATTAATCCAAGAATTCCCTTCCGCTCTATAAATTCCGAAGCAGCTAGCACTAAACTCTGCACTGTAAGTCTCGAATCTGAATCAAATTTCGTTAAACTTTCATTCCTTTGGAAAATGGGCTCAGAGGAAGCAAAAAAACCCCATGTAGTGTGCGTCCCTTATCCAGCTCAAGGCCATATTACTCCAATGATGCAACTTTCCAAACTTTTACACTCAAGAGGCTTCCATGTAACTTTTGTCAACACTGAGTTCAACCATAAACGATTTCTTCGAAACAAAGGGCCGGAATCTCTCAAGGGTCTACCAGATTTCCAATTTGAGACTATTCCTGATGGATTGCCACCGTCTGATCGTGATGCAACACAAGATATTCCGTCATTATGCACATCCATAAGAAAAAGTTGTTTCGCTCCATTTTTAGAATTGCTAAAGAAGTTAAACTCAACAAAGAATGTGCCTATTGTTACTTGTGTAGTTTCGGATGGAGTGATGGGATTTGGTGCTATGGCTGCTCGGATACTAGGGATACCTGATGTACAATTATGGACGGCATCTGCTTGTGGTTTTATGGCATATTTGCAATATGCTGAACTCGTCAAAAGAGGGATCGTTCCATTTGGAGGTATGAATAATTTTCTTCTTCTTCTTCTTATAATACTATCAAGTCAGAGAGTCAAATGTAATCATTTCAATTTCCCAATTTCTTGTTATCTCTAGTTGATTCAATGCGTGTTGCTATATGTTCCTACTCATCCTAAATCATTATTTATTTGAAAAAGATATTGATAATAAATAAATTAAAAAAAATTCACTACCCAAGAAGTATACTACTCACTTGATCATTTTATTCAAATATAACAAATAAAATAGATCACATTCCTTAATAGTTAAATAAGATATGTTTAAATTGAAATATTGTTGTACGTGTAGTTATTATAAGATAAGATTGTAATAATCAGATATAAGTAGGTTAGTAGGTAATAAATATTAACTACATAGTAAAAACAAGTATTTATGTAAAACATTTTGATTTATATTTATAATATTAAGTTGTTACACAATTGTATATCAAAGACTTTGCCTCGGTTGATCTAATGTGAAATATAATTTTGGTTTGTAAATTGTTAGAGATATTCCACATCAGCAAAGAAAAAGGGCTATTGCTTTTCGGACTGGGATTAGTTTGACCTCCTCTTAATATTGAAGATCTACTAATGCTAATTCCAAGGATAATTTTTAATTAATCTTTATGTGTATTGTGATTCAGATGAAAAATTCCTTACCAATGGCACTCTTGATACGCCTATTGATTGGATCCCGGGCATGAGCAATATGAGATTGAAGGATTTTCCAAGCTTTATAAGAGTCACTGATGTTAATGATGTCATGTTTGATTTCTTGAACGCAGAATCACAGAACTCGCTGAAATCGTCTGCAATCATATTTAACACATTCGATGAATTTGAAGATGAAGTATTAGAGGCTATTGCTTTCAAATTCCCTAACATTTATACAATAGGTCCACTTCCTTTGCTTTGTAGGCACGTGCCCGAAAACGACTTGAAGTCGTTTAGGTCAAGTTTGTGGAAGGAAGATTCAGAATGTCTTAGATGGCTTGACAAAAAGAAACCAAATTCAATTGTTTATGTGAATTATGGTAGTATAACTGTGATGACAGATGAACAATTGAAAGAATTTGCATGGGGTCTTGCAAATAGTAAGCATTCTTTTTTATGGATTATTAGGCCGGATGTGGTGATGGGGGATTCTGCTATTTTACCTGAAGAATTCTTTGAAGCGACTAAGGATAGAGGAATAGTAGTAAATTGGTGTCCGCAAGATAAGGTACTCTCACACCCATCAATTGGTGTTTTTCTAACACATTGCGGTTGGAATTCTACCTTAGAGAGTGTATGCAGTGGTGTTACTGTAATTTGTTGGCCTTTCTTTGCCGAACAACAAACAAATTGTCGATATTCATGCACAAATTGGGAAATAGGCTTGGAAGTCGAAACTGATGTAAAGCGTGAAGACGTTGCAGCTCTTATTAAAGAAATGATGGAAGGAGATAAGGGCAAGCAAATGAGACAAAAGGCTCAAGAATGGAAAAAGAAAGCTGAAGCGACTACACAAATCGGAGGAGGATCTTATAAAAACTTCGATAAGCTTATAAAAGAAGCTCTTCATTATGACCATTAGAAAGTAATGTGGGTTTCTCTTTTCAATTACTATGCTGTTAGCTAATTTATCATTCCTTCAAGGATTTGCTGTATTTTCTAGACACGTGATATGATTGTTTTAGTCATTTGAAGTTATGATGTTTTATGTAATTGTGTGAGCATATCGCAATATTCGCTTTGACTTTAATAAGATATTTAACTGGGGAGAACAGGGTAATTTTATGATAGTCTTTAAAATTTTGAAAAATATTATTTTATTGAGCCAGTTGCCATTTGAGATGTTAAAATTTGTGTTTTTTACTGTTTTAATTAAATGGGAAAAAAAATTAAATTAGCAGCCTGAATAATAATTCATCATTATTTTTATTTAAAAAATTAAAAACAATTAATATACTTTACAAGGATAAAATTTCTTTAATTAAGATGAAAGATTATTACTTTATTCTTAAATAAAAGAATCTAGATTAAATTATTTTATAATTATTGACGTGACAAACATAAATGAAGTCGTTGTCTACTCAAAATGTAGGATGGATAATTAAGTAGGAAAAAGTATTAAACCCCTCAAAACTTTCATTTAAAATGGTTAACACAATGTTCGGATCTTGAATTTATTCATTTTATTTAGTTTGTTTTATTAACTGTCCTTTTTATCCATTAAACCATTTAACTGAGAGAGAGAGAACATCATGAATATACCATCGTCTTAACTATTCTTGGTTAATTTAAAATTATTTAACTAAGAAAAAGAAAAAATAATAAATGTACTGTTATCTTACTAAGAGAAAAGAGAACAATTAATCTCTTAACTATTAATCATTCATCATGAATATACCATCGTCTTAACTATTCCCTTCCCAGAACAAAATTCTAACCATCGTCTGAACTATTCTTGGTTAATTTAAAAGTATCAAATTCATTAAGTACGAAGATGTTTGTAATATTTATGATAACATTGAACACTCAACAAATGAATGCCCAATCTTTTCAGTGTTCAAAGAATCCATACATGAACAAATGAATGCCATAGAGTATATTTAGAAGCCTTATCCATCTCCATACTCTAACACTTATAATCCAAATTGCAAAATCATCTAAACTTTGATTGGAGAAATGACCATAATGTCTAGGCATCTTAACTACAAAGGCCTTTCAATCCTCTTTTATGTAATCAGTCAAAGTTAAAATCCCTTAAGAAAATCATATATGCATTCATTGAAAAGCAAGAGTCATTTAATAATCAAACAGCTCAGTCATTAACTGATTTGAAAGATACTTTTATAAAATTTACATTAGCACTTAATATTCATGAGAAAGGTAAGTTTCTATTTCAATCACAATCCAAACCAAAAGGCCAATCAAATTCAAAAGTTAACCAGTACATGGATCAAGTTAAATCGACTACTACTTTTCGTAGTAGTAAGGTTGTTAAGAAACCCATTCTTGATATATATGAGAAAGAGGAATAATCTTTACGAGTAAGAAAAGGAATGACAAACTTATACTTATTGTAGATTAGACTGAACCAACATCTGTGCCACCATTTCTTTATGTATTAATCTCTTCAAAGAAACCAAACCATAATTCAGAAATTTATGAGATTTTTAAAAGAAGTCAAGGTTAATATTTCTTTGTTAGATGTGATCAAACAGGTACCCAATGATAAAAAGAAAATTGAATGTGAAAAAGAAATCTTTTCTAGTCAAACAAGTAAGTGCAATTCTTTAGAATAATAATCCAGTAAAATACAAGAATCCAGGTTATCCAACAATCTCATGTATTATTACATATCATAAAATTGAACAAGCTTTACTTAATCTTGGTGCTAGTGTAAACTTGCTTCCATATTAAGTTTATCAACATCTCAACTTATGCAAGTTAAAATCAAAATCTGTGACTCTTTTACTTGTTGATAGATCAATGAAAGTATCAAGAGAAATTGTAGAATATATGTTATTTTAAATTGATAAATTCATTTATCTGGTAGATTTTAATATTTTGGATACACAACATGTGAAAATAGGTAATATAATTTCAGTTATTTTAGAACGTCCATTTTTAGCAACTTCTAATGTCTTAATTAATTGTAGGAATAGAGTCTTAAAGTTATCATTTGTCAACATGACATTAGAACTCAATGTTTTCAATATGTGTTAATAGCTATACATTGAAGAAGAAGATGAAAATGATAGAGATAACATCATTGAAAATATTGTAGAAGACCAATTTCAAAAAGAGAATTTTTTTGATCCTTTAGAATTATGTTTAGTTAATTTATATAAATCAAGTATGGAATTAGAGTATAGTATTTTTAATATATGTTCATTACTTGATTGTACACAGATGATGGAAAGCGAAGGATGGAAGTAATATTTTGAAGATTTAGGACAACTAAATGCTAATAAACAAGGTGAAATATTCAAGTAGGAGATAAAGACCTTGCCTAAAGCATTAAAATACACTCACTTTGGAGACGAATATTTTTCTAGTTATTATTTCTTCTACTCTCATGTGCAAACAAGAAGGAATTATCTACCCTATTTTTGATAGTAAGTGGATAAATCTAACACAGGTAATGCTTATAAAATTTGGAATCACAATGGTTAAAAATAAAAAAGGTAAGTCACTTTCAATGTGAATCTCTAGAAAATTATATGCTGTCACCAGAAAAAATCTTTTTGTTTTATCATTTTTTGATCAAATTTTAGGAAGAGTAGTAAGTTATCCTTATTACTATTTTTTTCATGATTATTTAGACTTTTATCAAATTCTCATTGTATGATGGACTTGTAACAAGTGATGTAATTTATTAAGAATTTTTCAATAATCAAGAAGATAAGATTAGATTCATTAAGGATGAGCTAAATAAAGAGTCTATAGATGATATTATATTGACTCTTAAGACACATTCTTGTGGATCCATGCAAGGACAGCTTCTTAAATTATGGGATTTATTTTTGGATGAGCATGAACAATATAGTCTTAGAAATCTTACTATAAACGACCCTGTTTGCCAATTTTTAAGAAAATTGGTTGGGAAGCCTATCCTTGACCCATAGAGAACATTCAAGCCGTTAATAGACGTAAACCAGAGGAAGATGTGAGCCACAATCACAACTACCAGTAAATAAGCTATTTTTTATTTTTATTTATGTGCTGTTATCTTCTTTTTGATTTTAATGTTTGTTTAATATTTACTTTTTGAATATTTACTTTTTATTTTTAAACCATTTATCATTTTAGTTGGGCTACCTATATAGTTGTCATTATGTTATTTTTCTTTTCCTCTATAAATAAGCGTAATCACTCTCTTCACTTTCAAAATTAAGCCTAATGTAAAAATAAAAAATATCTTAGTTCATTAGATTCATAGTTTATATGTCTTTTGTGAGTCTAGTTCTAGAAAAGATAAAGTGTTTGTTAATGCGGCAAGTAATATGAGAAGGGTAATAATCGAGCGAAGATTCATTTGGTCTATGGGGGAGGTCGCATTAGGTTAATAGGGAAGGTGTCCTCGGTTGCATTTATAGGTGGCTGTCAAGATCTAGGCATTATTCCTGTACCTTTAATTGAGAAAAAAATTATAATGATGACAATTGGATAACAATTTTAAGTAGCCTCTATGCACAAATGTATTGCTAGAATGATCTGTAATTCTGATGCCTTTATATGTCTTTCAGGTGGTTTTAGTACTTTGAAAGAACTTTTTCAAATTACTTCTTGGGCCCAACTAAATATTCACCAAAAATCTATAGGTCTATTAAATGTTAATAATTTTTTTGATGACCTATTGTCTTTTCTTAATAAAGTTGTGAAATAATATTTTATCTCACACTCGATACGATAAATCTTAGTCATTGATTTAACTCCTGATCAGTTGATTGACAAAGTAGAAAGCTTCATCTACAAGTCTGATATGATAATAACTCAGATAAATTGGTTTGGGAAAGAAACCAAAAAATGTAAGCTAGATTTGACGCTCTAACTGTAAGTTTTTATAGTTTGATTAAAAGCAAGTTTATTTTTCTTTTGTAAATAAATAAATGAATTAGAATATTTGTTAAATATTGGTGATTAACCCTTGCAGAAGAATGTGTATTGAAGATTTCTCTTTTCAATAAGAGCTAACTCAGGCGATATCTCATATACTTTACCTTTCTGTATTCAAACATTGAGGACATTGTCTCAAATTGGTTGAGGGAGGGATAATTAATATTACATGTTATGTTTTCTATGTGTTGTGAGGGAGGGATAGTTGATATTACATGTTATGTTTTCTATATGCTGTTTTTGTGTGTGTAAAAAAAAATGATTCACTAACAGTGTCCGATTTCTGTAAAGATAGATGAGTAAAGGATTTCTTTCTTGCTCCAATCCTTGAGACGCATCTCAGTAGTGTCACTTTTCAAGCGAATAGTTTTGGTATATTTTTGTGTGTTTTTGTTATCTTTTGGCTTTGATTTTTAGAATTTACAACAAGTTTCTGTTATTTGCTTCTTTTTGGATTATTCAAATATGTGAACTCTAGTGTAGTTATTAGTTAAATAGTTGTGTCCATAAATCTATTAAGCAAAAATTCTATAAATTATTTTTATCATACACACACTTTGATGCATGATTGTGGGTTACAAGTTGAGAATTTGATAATATTATTTTGACGATTTCATTAGAGTTGCATCTAAAGGTTAAAAAAAGGAAGAAAAAATATCATAAATAAATAAATGTTCATCTTCTAAAGAAGCTCGTAGGGGTGTCTTAATACTTAATGCCCTAAGACCAAATGGTCTGGGAGTCATTGGTTGATAAATTAAGTTATGAACTTGTTTAAAATTAAAATAATTTTCTAAAGAGGCTCGTAGGGGTATCTTAACACCTAATGTCCTAAGACTAACTGGTCTGGGAGTTATTGACCGATAAATTAGGTTATCAATTTGTTTAAATTTTAAAATTATTTTCTAAAGAGGTTCGAAGGGGTATCTTAAAACCTAATACCCTAAAACCAATTGGTTTGTATGTCATTGACCAAGAAATTGGGTTATAATTATTGTATATAATTATTAAATAAAATTACCTAAATGATATTAATTCTTATGAAATAATAAGAATAAATTTTGTTATCTTTTTCAACGAAACCCCATAATTTATGTGTCACTTAATGTACAAAAGAATATTAATGGATTTCTTGTTTGAGAAATTTGTGGTTACGTTTGAGATTTATGATTGAGAGTTTACTTATTTGAAAATATCAAAAAGAAGTAAAATAATAAATATCTTATCAGTGAGTTCTTGTTTCAATTCATTATCAAATGTTAACGCTTTGTATTGCTAAGGGACTAATAATAAGCTGGTTGGGGTGCAATGAGTACATAAAAGTGTACATGTACTTAAGTTTAAATTCATCATTTAACACTTCAAAGTATGATTAACTCTCTCTATTCATACATATTTCCAGTCTTTGATGTAAAATTTATTTTTTTTTGTAATTTTAGTTAACTTTTATTTTAATGCAGTGAATGTAAAAAGATCATAACTTTTTATCCAAAAGAGCTATTAAGGTCAATCTTGATCCATTGAAAAGCTAACTCATTTGTCACACCCCGACTTGTGAGTCCCACATGTGACAACCGCCACAGACTTCCAAGGTGTACTCAATCACACAGAATACAACTTTTATGCCTGTAAGGCATTTATAAAATTTGTTTTCACAAAATTTTCACATCACACTTCCAAACAATCCAACCTTACACCCAAACTCCAAATAGATAAAATTAGCTACAAACACTCCAATATGTCCGTGCGCACAAATAAATAAATGAAACAGTTCTAGTAATAAAATCCATAGGGATCAATCCATCCCAAAATGAGTTTAAACATTTATTACAAGTCTGTTTGTTATTCTCAAACTTCATAAAATCATAAAAAGAAAAAGAAAACTGATACTAGTGGACTATGGACTTCCAGAGTGAGTCGAAATATTTATACCTGAGTCTTT
>JAVXUL010017350.1:0-12064 GCA_035590515.1 Trichilia minutiflora
TTACGTTTCGATTTTACGTTCCGATTTTTTAAATAGAAAACGATTTTAATTAAAATCACGTTTTTGATAACCTTGCCAACATCAATCAATTATTGATATCAACATAATTTTCATTAATTTCTCGTTATAAGATCAATTAGTGTTTCAAACCATGTTATCTCCTCGTAATGGAGAGGTTTATAACAATCATTATTGCATTAACGTCATTGGTGTTTCTACTCTGTTTTTGTTATAAGTGGTTTCGTAAACCTCCCGAATCCGAAGAGAAAGAAATCTCAAGCAGTGTTTTCGGGAAATCTCGTGGAATGTTTTCGGAGAGGAAATAATAAATAGCATAAATATAAGGTCTAAAAAATTTAATAAAATATAGGTACAAAATATCCTAATGTAATTACTTTATTTAAATACTTATTCATATAAAAATCTAACCTTTTTTTTTTTTCACAACATACACATTTTTCATTAAGCGATTGTTACATTAAAACATTTAATATAATAAAATAATATTTTTATTATTATTGTTTGTAGTGTTTTGAGGTGCGAGTCCTGTACATTTGATGACAACCACCCTATAGTTAATTAGAGCTGCCACCTTATTACCTTAGCCTGCCAGATCACCATCTCTTCTATAAAATCATCATCTCCTCACTCAAAAAGAATTACGTGTGATTTAATCCCCTACCAAAGAAGAAGAAGAGAGAGAACGGAAAGAACCAGAAGAGAGGAAATGAGAAAAGTGAGAAAAAAGGGGGTACGTAGATAGTTTGGGAGTGACCCAAGTCCAGTCACAAACACAAATATAAAATGACCTTCAACCGCTGCACTATCAACCACCGTGAGCTACTCAATACTTGGTGTAAGAAAATAACCGAATATTTTCTTGTATCAATATTTGGCGTCGTCTATGGGAATACTTACAAAAAGTCATTTTCCAACTGAATCAAAGAAGATGGAAGAGTTTCTCTCAATTCTAAAAATTTTTTTTAGCTTGTAAATTTTCATCTGACCGTTGGATTAATTTGAATTTTTGATAAAAAGAAGTTTACTTGTTGATCTACAATCTGACCGAACGGATTTTAATAATAATTTTTATTTTAATAATAATTTTTCTAGTGGAAGGTCTAGTAGATCAATTTTGATGCAAGAATAATCTGTGTTTATGTTAGTTTTAGGACTTATTTCCATTGATGATCTCTTCTTTTTCGACCGTTGGATTGATGAAAAATTTTGACAGAAGTTTTGTCCATATGTTTTCTTTATTTGGCCCATTCATATTTGAAGAATAATACTCCATTCCAGATTTTGAAGTTTCATAAAATTTCTACTCTGTTTAGCTGGGGTTTTTTAGATTACACAAGCTTTCAACTTTATTGCATATCGTTTTATTTCACCGTTGGATTGAGACAAAATTTTTTTTGCTATATCGTGCAATGTATTTGTTCGATTTCAATGGCTGGATGCTGAGAAAAGCTTCTGATGGAGAGATCAGTGTTTGAAACTTGAGGTAACCTATAATTTGATCATCCAACGAACTCCGAACATTAAACATCCTGTTTCTTTTAATTTAACCGTTGGATCGTTCTGAAATTTGATCGGGATAATTATGAAATGTGATTATACGATATGAATGGTGGAGATGGTGTTATAAATCCTTTATCTTTAGATTTGGACTATGAGCAAAACCTGTCATTTTTTATTTTGCTCCCCTGACCCAAGGTAATTTTTCATCAATCCGAGGTGATTTTGTTCCCCCGAATCGAGGTGATTCTAGTCCCCCGACCCTAAGTGATTCTGGTCTCCCGATTCGAGGTGATTTTTCATCAATTCGAGGTGATTTTACTCAAGTCCGAGGTGATTTTTCTTCCCCGACCTGAGGTGATTTTTCTCCCCCGATCCAAGATGATTTTTTCTCCAATCCAAGGTGATTTCTTCCTCGACCCAAGGTGATTTTTTCTCCAATCTAATGTGATTTCTCTCCCGATCCGAGTTGATTTTTTCTCCAATCCGAGGTAATTTCTCCCCCGACCCAAGGTGGTTTCTCCTTCAATCCGAGGTGATTTCTCCCCCAACCTGAGGTGATTTTTTTCTTCAATCTGAGGTGCTGCAATCTGAGGTGATTTCTTCCCTGACCTGAGGTGATTTTTTCTCCAATCCGAGGTGATTTTTTCTCTAATCCGAGGTGATTTCTTCCCTGATCCAAGGTGATTTTTCTCCAATCTGAGGTGATTTCTCCCCCGACCCGAGGTGATTTTTTCTTCAATCTGAGTGATTTCTCTCCAGATCCGAGGTGATTTTGCTTAAGCCCAAAGTCATCCCATTTGACTCAAAGGTCTCATCTCTCACTGCAGAGGACATATCGCCTCATCTCAGGGGACTCATCGCCTCATTCGGAGGACTTATCGCCTCATCCGAAAGATATTTTTACTCATCCCAACGGGCATATCGTCTCATCTAAAGGGCATTTATGCTCATTTCAAAGGACTTATTGTCTTATCCGGAGGATATTTTTGCTCATTCTAATGGGCATATCGCCTCATCTCATGGTCATTTCTACTCATCGAGAGAGCTCATCTCATCCGGAGGATATTTCGTCTCATCGCCTCATCCGAAGGACATTTTTGCTCATCCCAACGGGCATATCACCTCATCCGAAGGATATTTCTACTTATCTTAAAGGACTTATCGCCTCACCTGAAGGCTATTTTTACTCATCCAGAAAGCTCATCTCATCCGGAGGATATTTCACCTTATACGGAGGACATTTTTGCTCATCCCAATAGGCATATCGCCTCATCCGAAGGATTTTTTGCCTCATCCCAAAGGGCATTTTTGCTCATCCCAGATGTCTTATCGTCTTATCTAGATTACTTTTCTGCTCATCCTAGAGGGTTTTTCGTCTCATCCAGAGGTTATTTTTGCTCATCTCAAAGGTTTCATCGCCTTATCCGGACGACTTATCGTCTCATTCAGAGGATTTTTTTGCTTATCTTAACGGGCATATCGCCTCACTTGAAGGCTATTTCTACTCATCCAGAGAGCTCATCTCATTCGGAGAACATTTTGCCTGATCTTAGGAGACTCATCACCTCATCGAAATGACTTTTTTGCTCATCTCGGAAGAATTTTTTGCTCATCCAAAGGTATTTTCTGCTCATCTTAGAGGGTTATTCGCCTCATCCAGAGGTAGACTTATCAAACGGGCCGGTAGTCCGCTAGCCAGCCTATTTAACCCGTAATTTAAGTGGGTTAGGGCTTGAATAAATTCAACCCATTTAATTGCGGGCTAAAATGGTCCGGCACGTTTAGCCCGCAGGTTAGATGGGTCAGCCCATCTAACCCGCGGGCTAACCCGTTTATTTAAAAAAAAAATTATGATTTTTTATTTGTTTGCTTCTCTCTCTCTGCGCCATCTTCACTCGTCAGTGGCTCAGTGCCCTAATTTCGTATTTTTCCTCTCTACGTGAATACTTCATTTTGCGTTAACTCTCTGAATCTTTGCGTCAGTTCCTCTCTAACCTCTCTTGATTGCATAACAAAACTCATGGCCACTCTCTTCTCCTCTGTAATCGCCATATCTATAGAGGGCATTAAATGAATCTTCTCCCACAAAAGAAACAAAGCTTTAGATTGGTTTTCCTTGAGCGATTCTCATACTATCGGGATCTGTAAGAACTCTGCTTTTCTATAAGGTACTTTTTACTTTATTATTTCTTGAAACATTATCTTGTCTTTTGAAAATACTTTTGGGATTTGTTGCATTATTTCGTATCTTGTTGGTAACTTTTTTAACAAAAATTTGAAGTTTTGATGGATTGGTTGGCTTCTTTATATTAGAATACTAAATTATTTTATGTGGATTTTGCGATTGTCGTAGTTCTGAGTTAGATTTTCAAGTTTAAGGTTGCTGTTGTTGTTTCTTGACTGGGTGATAATTTCGGTGTTTCAATGGTTATAGGTATATTTCTTTCTTGACGGAACTCAATTTGTTGTGTTAATTACTTATTTCTTCTAGTAAAGTATTTTAGCTTCCAAAATCAATATATTCTCGTTCTGTTTTAAACAATGTGGTTTTGAGCTCACAATTTGGCAACAACTTCTAAATAGCTATAAAGAGTGAAGTGCATATTTATAGACTATATTATTGAACTAAAAATTAATTTCTTTAACTGTCGGTTTGTGCATGTGAAAACTTATATTGTTCATATTTACAAAATGAGCATGGCATTCATCACGTGGATGGTTGAGAAGGTATTGTCCAATTGAGGAATTTCACATCTCTTGCTACTTCATTTAGGATAAATGTTGGGATATCCAGTATTTACTCTTAAGAAAGAAGAGGTATACATTGCCTGTTATCAATTATATTTCCTCTTTGTAGTAATACAATTGTGTCTATCTACGTATAATGTTCCATCTAATTGTAGAATAAAAGCCTTTATAATCTCAGGGACACATTCACTAATTGTCACGACTATTAAGCAAAAAATTTTGTTGTTTCAAAATCAAAATACCAACGATATTATTTGCAAATTTTATGTTCTTTTGACAACGAGGATACCATTACTAAAACCTTGCCTAAAATCATTAGCCAAATGTCACTAAATTGTTGCCTATCAGTACTAGAATTGCTTCCCTGTTTATTGATGTATATTCTATTTCTATGATTGTTAATAGTTACTACTGATATTGTTATAATCCTATAAACAACCTACTCAAGCTGATGTAATCTCAAACTTTTGAAAGTTGAATTTCTATTTTTGGGTGTATATCTGAATTTGTTCTTAACTTTGTTTAATTTTACAACCAACTTTATTTCTTTTTTTTTTTGTTTGACAGTTTATAAATGGAGTCTAAGAAAGTGGATAATATTATTATTAATGATGTTGATGAAGAGGGGTAATTGAGTTTGGGTGAACAATCTATGCCTAGTGAATTACAAGTCAATATTAATGCGACAAATAAAAAACGTAGGAGTTCTACTTCTGATATTTGAAATTATTTTACAAAAGTGGGTATGTATGATGATGGAAAAGAAAGGGCAAAGTATAAAGGTTATGGGTCATTATATGTTTGTGGTGGAAATAAATATGAAACTTCAACTTTACTGCATCATCGTTCAAAGTGTGTTGGTTTCCCTAAACTTTCAAATCCTGATATTAGTGATATGATGATTGATTATGCTGAAAAATTAAGAAGTAGAAAAATTAATCAAAAAGTTTTGCGTGAAAAAATAGCAATGGCTATCATTGAGCATGATCTTCCATACTCTTTTGTTGAATATAGAAGAATTAGGGACGTATTCCATTACTTGAATCCAGATGTGAAAGATATTACTAGGAATACAGCTTCTTCTGATGTTTCTAAATTTTATTTAAATGAAAAGGATCGTTTGAAGCATAAGTTGGCTGGTATTCCTAGTAGAATTTGCTTGACTTCAGATGTATGGACATCTTGTACTTCAGAAGGTTACATTTCATTGACTGCACATTATATAGATGACAATTGAAAGTTAAATAGTAAAATTCTTTGTTTTGCTGATTTTCCACCTCCACATACCAGGAATGAGTTGACTAGAAAGATTTATGGTTTTTTAAAAGATTGGGGAATAGAAAGAAATTTTTTTTCCTAACTTTAGATAATGCTTCTTCTAATGACTATATGCAAAGAATGTTAAAAGATCAATTAAATTTACAAAATGGTTTGTTGTGTGGTGGTGAATTCTTTCATATTCGATGTTGTACTCATATTTTAAACTTCATTGTGCAAAAGGGTTTAAAGGTTGCTGCTATTGCTTTGCATAGTATTAGAGAGAGTATAAAATATGTTAAGGGATCTGAGGGAAGGATGAGGAGCTTTCATGAATGTGTTCAAGAAGTTGGAGGGATTGATATCGGAGTTGGCTTGCGCTTAGATGTATGTACTAGGTAGAATTTCACCTTTGTGATACTTGAGAGTGCACTTAGATATCGGTGTGCTTTTAGTAGCCTTGAATTGGTTGATAGGAACTTTAAATATTGTCCTTCTAATGAAGAGTGGACAAGAGGTGAAAAAATGTGTAAATTCTTATGTCCCTTTCATACAATTACTAATTTGATTTCTAGGTCATCTTACTCCACCTTTAATTTATATTTCATACCAATATGGAAGAGTGAATGCTTGTTAAAGGAAAATTTAAATAATAATGATATGGTGATTAGAGATATGGCTAATAAGATGAAAGGAAAGTTTGATAGCTATTGGAGTGATTATAGTATTGTGCTTGTTCTTAGAGTTGTACTTGACCCCGCATAAAATTTAAGTTGTCAATGTTTTGTTATTCAAAACTTGATCTAATGACTTGTATAGAAAAGTTAGCAATTTTAAAGGAAAAATTGTACAAACTTTTTAAAGAGTATATGAAAGATAAATCCAACTAGACAAGCTCTTCTTTTTCTCAATCTAAAAGTCAATTTCATTCTTCTAATAAGCATACTAATAGTAACAGAGGAGGAAAAGGAAAAGAAATTAGCACCTCTTGGATATTTGAGGTAAGTTTATATTCTTTCCAATTTAATTATATATATGTATCTAATAATTCATTCTTTATTTGATATATGAGTTTCAGTAATTTGAGAGTTGAACTATTTCAAGTAATGACAAGTTTCAATTGGATCTTTATTTAGATAAACAGAAGCTTGAGATTGATTATTTTAAAGACTTAGATGTGTTGACTTGGTGGAAAGATCATAGACATCGGTATCCAGACCTTTTAAAATTGGCTTGTGATGTATTGAGTATTCCCATCACTACAGTAGCCTCTGAATCAACCCTTAGTATAGGGGCTCATGTTCTTAACAACTATCATAATTGTCTGCTTTCCCAAAATGTCCAAGCCTTATTATATGCCAAAAATTGGTTGCTTAGTTTTGAATTGGATGGTAAATACTAACCTTGAACTCATTGGTTTTAATTTCACTTACTTTCATTATTTGAATTGATTGATATATGATTGATTTTTATCTTTTTTTATTTTTAGGACAAGATATTCTAACTATGATTACGCTAACTTTATCTAAAAGAGATTCCAATGTTGTAGTTGAGGATGATGATTGATAAACGTGGAAATATTGCTGGCTTTATCAATGGCATAAACAATCATACTCCATAAGATTATGTAACTAAAATTGTATAGTCTGTATTCTGACTAAATCAAGTTATATAAATACTATTCCAATATATTTTCTTATCTAGAATTATGCTATGCTATTATGTATTATGTTCTTCACCAACAAATGATCTAGTGTAGCTATAATGTACTATGTATAATTCTATGTTTCTTTATGTTAAATTGTATTGACAGAATATTTAAGTTTGTTGGTCTTAAAACTTATCTAATTTTTTGCAGAAAATGCAAGAAGTAGAATTATAAATGTGTGAGATACGATATAAATGGTGAATGCAGGGTCTTTTTGGTTACTATGGTTGCTCTTGGCCTTCACTTAGTGGGAACTATTTTAGGGATCTGTTAAGAGGATGGTCCCTTCACTTCCCATAATTTCCACTATTGTAAGTTATATGCATCCACCGTACCACTCTACTTCTTTTGTTTTATCTTTTCTTTTCTATCTATATCTCATGCAAAACCATAAAACTCTTTTGTGCATGTTAGTTTATAGAGAAATAGGGATTAAAAGAAAATAAAGTTGAAATAATGCAGTAGTTGCTTTTAAATGCTTGCTGGCTAAGAAAATGATTCTTGCTTTTGTTGTATTAAGTTTGCTTAATCACGAATCATTTTGTAATTTGGTGGTTTAGGTAAAGATTATTTGGGAATTAGTAACAACATTATAATTTTTAACTTATAAAATATATAAATAATAAAAAATTGTTATTATATAAATAATAATAATTAAATTTGTTATTATAATTACAATAATAATTTATTCTTAATTTACCCTACATCATATATAGTAATTGAGCCTACAGTCAGCCCGTATAGGCTTGTTAGCTTGTGGGTCAGGTTAAGACTAATAAATTATCAGCCCACATAATAAATTAGTGTTTGATGGCCGTTTGACAGTTTTAGTTTTAGACTTTTTCTTGCTTTTATTTATTATTATTATTGTTGTTGTTGTTGTTGTTGTTGTTGTTTGTTTCTTGATACATTTTTTGTTTTTTGCTCAGAAATTAGAGATTTTCCATCATTAGGGATCGTGATTAAAGATTAAAAATAAATTTTTTATGTATTCTTTTTTTAAAACATTACAAGAAAATAACCATGTTTCTTCCAAACCCTATATACGCAAAGCTTGAAGCTTAGATCTTTTGTACCATTTACAATTATGAAGTAACCCTCCTAAAATTTCTAAACTTTTTAAGGATTATCAAACTTCTCTAAATCAAATAAAATTCATCTATGTAATTAAAACTTTTAAGAAAATTTGTGTAGAGTCCACAGTATTTCAAATATTACTAACCTACAATTACCAAAACAAACATTTATAAAACCTCATCCCTAATCATGCCAACTTCAAATTCTTCACATTAACTTATAAATATCAAATTAATACTCTATCTTATAAAGTATTATTGGACATGGGCTTGTGATCGAAATGGGCAGTCCATGATTGCTTTACGTAATCCAATCCAAATAAGTGTATCTACGGTGTAGATATAATAATCTGAGTTACCGTAGTATGCATATAAATAATTTATGATCAAATCGGCTTCTTATACAAGACATGGTTAATTCTATACTTATATATCATATGAACTATATGCATCGATATCAAATAATGACTATAACGTCTCAAGTCAAAGGAATACGTTATATACTAGTACAATCAAATGATAAATCATTAATTGTATATATTTTGTATAATTCATCATTTCTTTGATCATGTTCAAAAACAGTTTTCTAACTATTAATCTATACTAATACCTAATGACATGACTATCATGTCACCTATACTAGTATCATCTCATGATATTCTTCAGAAACATTTAGTGTGTTTACTATACGATATCGATATCCAGTCAATACTATTTATATAAGGAATAATTTAGATAATCTAATTATCTAGGTATTCATATCTATACTCTATTCATTAGTATGATCGAAAGAGAAAACAATATACAAATATGAAAAGAAATAATTTCTTTATTGATATATATATAGTATATATATACAGTGATACAATATTTAAAATACCCTAAAATTGACAACATAAATGATTTCTAGTACATATTACATTAACACTACATAGTGGTCGATCATTTGGATAATCTATTTTGGTATTCGTTAACTATCGACAAAATTATCCTTTCAAGACTAGAGGTAAAATTTATGGTTTGTACTGTAATATTTTCATTGTTGATGATTGAGAGAGAAATTATATTCATAGAAATTTGGTTTATTATTTATGCTTGCCTATTATAAGATACAGAGATCTTTATGGAAAGGTTATTATTAGTGAGAAAAAATGTTTAGTGAATTCTCAATTATGAGTTATGTAAATGAGATTTATTATCATATTTTTTATAATCTTGATATAAAAAGTTATTGCTTGGAGAAGCATGGCATAGACAAGTACTTACACTTCATAGGTGCAAGTGTTCAAATATTCTTAATCTAATGTCAAATAAAGTAAAAAATCAGGTTAAAGTGCAAGGTTTGCAAAAAGAGCACACAATTAATGTTAGTATTAGAGATCATAACAATTAGCTATCTAATATTGATTTTGGTTGTATAGATGTAGTGATCGAAGAGCTAGAGAAGAAGGCAATGATAAATTTATCTAACACTTGTCAAGTGATTAGTTGATTTTTATTAATGTTTTCCAACTTATATTTTGCTTATTTCTGAGTTATTTTAATGTTTTTTTAGGTGTTTTGTATTATAGGTATCATTTTTGAGTAAAAAGCTAAATTATGCCAACAAGTTCTATTTTGTGTAATTTTGTGCATCGACTATATCTTATAGTAGACTGATTAGAATTTGATGATTCAAGATTTGTTGGAAAGATAGCTCAAATGTTTAAAACTTTCATGAAAATATCAAATTCATTTGACGATGTTAAGAGCATCAAAAAGGGCTAAGAATGTAGAGGGCAGCATGCTAAAAACAGAAATTTGGCACTGCAGTGCCAAAATCACCAATTTTTCTAGAAAGTTGGCGTTGTAACTCCATTTTTGGCCTACAACGCCAGCCAATCTGGCAATTTTGCGTATTTAGGGTGTTTTCTTTGAATTTTCACCTTAAGCCTAGGTTTTGACACTTATAAAAGAAGAATTATTTCACAAGGCGGGGAGGACTTTTGGAGAATATTTGGAGGCCAAAACCAACATAAAAACTAAAGAAAAAACATAAAGAAATTTCAGTAGCAACAAGTAAAGGAGTGAAGATTTGAAGATTAAAGTGAAGACTTCTTGAGTTTTTCTTCTTTCTTTATTTCTATACTTTGTTCTTTTATTGTTTGACTATGAATTGCTTGAGTATGGATATTGTTTTGAATAATAATATGTTAGGCTAGATCTTTTAATCTAGAGAATTGATGTAGTCATTGCTGAATTTGTTTTATTTGCCATATTTGAATGTTGAATGGAACTTGAATGAGTTTATTCATGTTGTTTTCATGCTTAATGCTTTTGAATAATTGGCTATGATTTGAATGAGTTTAGAATTGAATCTTTACACTTGGGAGAGTGGGATTTGATTTGGATAATGAATAATATGACTAGGGTTATCAATTAGTTAGAAAACAATTGAAAACCTAGAAAACACATAGAAAGGAACAGAACTTAATGTATTTCTCTCTTTAACTGGAAATAAGGATATTACAGTTAGATTGAGAGATAGATATACTTACCTTAGGAGAGGGAGTGAATATATAATTTCTATTTTATAAACTTCATTTAGTTGGGGGTTAAAAAGGGGCAATTAAAATGGGATAAAAACAATTGACGAAATCAATCCTCTAGGTTCATCATAACTGAGGTTAAGTCTCAAAATTTCTTTTATAGTTTTTAATTTCTTTTATTGCACGTTTTAGTTTAATTAGATTAAATTTTTTTTATAACTATCATCTAGATAAAGCTTAGGTTTAGTTTAATTGTAAGAATCAATCTAAATTTAATGACGTCCTTGAGGATATGATACTTTACTTGTCGTATGACTATATTTTGACATTATACATTTGTGGGTAAAAAAATTGCACTTTAGATTTTGTGTGAACAAGTTTTTGGCACCATTGTTAGAAAAATATGTTTTAAATTTTTGTTAGTAGTATTACCAAACTAATTCTAAGTTTTAATCTAGATTTATTTTTCTTTTCTTTACTTTTTTTCTGTTGGAAGTTGTGTGTATTTCAGGTTGTATGTGTAGGATACAAAGTTCCGAATTTGTGGATTTTTATGCTAAAATTGAATGCACACTTTGAGGAATTAGAGTGATTAAAAGAGAAAAATAAAATGGTAGAGGATCCTGAAAACCAAAAAGCTATCAAGGACTTTTTCGACTTGTAGTGAATGAGAATTATCTAAGGATTGCTTGTCAACCAATTAATACAAATAATTTTGGACTGAAGCCGGTACTGATAAGCATAGTTCAACAAAACTAATTTGGAGGCTCATTATTGAAAGATCTGAATATTCATCTATCTATGTTTTTGGAGATGTGTGACACGGTTAAGATGAATGGGGTGTCAAAAGATGCAATCAGGTTATAATTATTCCCTTTTTCACTAAGGGACATGGTAAGGAGTTGGTTATAAACTCTACCATTGGGAGGAATTTTTACATGGACTGAGATGGCTGAGGCATTTTTATCAAAGTTCTTCTCACCATTGAAGATAGCCATTTTGAGAACTGAGATTGGAACATTTAGGCAACAAGAGTTAGAGACCTTATATGAGGTGTGGGAGTGATTCAAAGTGAAGGTTCTATGGCCTATTGCATGCTTGAATGTAAGTTTTTCATGGCAAAAACCCTAGGTAAAAATCATGAAAACTAATGGAAATCAAGTGACAATACCTTAGGGCTTTTGATGCTCTCTTTGTGTGCTTTCTTTTGGTGATGAAGAAAAGAC
>JAVXUL010017361.1:0-27195 GCA_035590515.1 Trichilia minutiflora
GCCATATCATCAATATGTATATATCTCATAATCCACAATCCACATCATAAATCACAAAAACATGGCCTATTGGCCGTATCATGGCAAAACAAATATCAAATCTGGCCCTCTCGCCGTATTATCATATCAAGCATGTATCAAATTACCAAACCATATTGATTTCATTACCAAAACCATATATTGGAGGACATAAATAAATAAAAGTCATTCATAAATATTTTAATATCATCAAATATATATATATATATATATACAACGTTCAAAGTAAAATAATAAAATAGGAGAAGTCCACTCACAACTCAAGGAGGATATACACTCCCTAGTTCCCCTCGTTTCTCGACGAACCACATAAGTACTTCGACCTCGAACCGTCGCCTAACCACACACATAAAATATTATCAATATACATTCTAAAACACGAATGGGATTCAAATGCGTGCAATGTATGCTAACCCCAAGTTTCTAACGTCGAACCGTTACGTGTAACCATCTAAAATCTTCATTAGACGCCAAATTAACCAACCAAGGCTGACACAGATCCACATTACCGCTAAACTAACACATTTTGACTAATATACAAAATTCTGACTTGTGGGCACCATATACTTGTCAAAATAGTAATCGGAGTTACTATTTATATTTCTTTAAAATCATATTTCTAGCTTTCTACGACTTCTATGACTCCTCTACAACCCACATTGCGCATTAAAACTAAAATACGAGTGATAAATCTAAGAAAATCGATATGAAACCCATACGAATAAAAATGCATAAAAATACAAAATAAAGGTACAAACAAGTTAGAATCAAAGCCACGAACCTCGTGGTGTGATCAGTTTGCTCTGATTTTTTCTCTAACTCTAAAAACCCCAAATTCCCCTCTCGGAAACCTAGGTGCCCTTTCATGAAATCGCACCTCTATCGCCAAATTGACGCTCCTAGCATGATGACGTGTAGAATGTGACTCGTCTGTGAAGAGAAATCAAAATTTGGACAAAAATTTGGGTAAGGGCTGATATAAACAAAGGAGAGAACGTGAGGGAGGAAGAAAAAGGAAGAGAAAGAAGAAAAAGGAGAAGAAAGGTGAAAAATTCAACCCCTAACCCCTATTTATAGAAAAAAGGAAAAATTATCATTTTACCCTTAAGTTTTCTTAAGGAAGAAACTTTTAGAAAAGGGTAAAATCATCAGTTTACGTCGATTTGTTCGAACGAATCGAAGTTCGTTCGAACGAATCACCCCCTTCGTTTGAATGAATCCTTCGACGTTTACAGAAATCAGAGAGCTTCCAAATTATCGGTCGAACGAATCCTTATTCGTTTGAATGAACCCACACTTTGATCAAACGAATGGCTCCTTCGATCGAATGAAGTCCAATTCGATCGACCGAACCTGCTAAAATTTGAAATCTTACTTAAATACTCCCCAAATTTGAAAAATATCATTGGGGTCCCACTCAAAATAAATCTTACTTTTAATTACGTTGAGGTCCCTGCGTTTACGACCCCAAAACTCTATCTTAACCAATTAAATTCTCAATCTAAATTACGAAAACACGGTCACAAGCATACGGGGTATGAGATGGATGCAAATGCACGAACAGTAAAAATATAAAATGACCATTATGCCCTTGAGATCTAAGCACGGGGTTCATAATAACAATCGTTGCGAACTCGATAAATGCATTTTATTAATTAGAATACATCCCAAGAATAGACAAAACATTAATAAAAACTTGTTTTCAATTAATTTTTCATTTATATCAAAATTCTAAATAATTCAAAATATTTAAAATCTATTACAGTACTGAAATTAAATACAGATCACCGTCTAGTTTTAATACAATTCAAACAAAAATAAATTATCATGAATATATGCTCAATCGAGTAAAACAAAATATATAAAATCATTCAACAATTATCAAATTTACTCCATACAAAAGTTATCGGTAGACCAAATATGTAACCTCATGAATCCAGTACTTGAATCAAGAGAAAAACTTTGATAGCTGTAATCTCGCCTGTAGTGATGTCTAATGGACCCAAACTATTGGTTTTGGGTCGAGTCAGTCTGGGTCCTATAACAACCCGATTCGGACCTGTTTCATGATTTGTAATTATTTGAATCACACCAAAATTGAAGATGAAATAGTAATAAGTCGATCTAGATCGATTTTGATTCTAGATCTATTTTGATTTCAGACCAATTTCGATTTAGTTAAATTAATTTTTAAATTTAATTAAAATTAATCAAAATATTTTAAGAGTACTATAAAATAATATAAAAGATACATTCGATGATATAAATTTTTATTTATTAATTAAAAAATACAATGAGGGAATATTTCAGCCTTAACCTCAAAATTTTTTTTACATTTAATCATATTCATACATTACAAACTAAATAAAAAACAAAATAAGTTAATTAAAAAAATATTCCAAAGAGGAGGACATTAGACTTTACCTCATCAAAAATTATAAAATATGAATTCTAATTAAAGGTAATTAACTATCTTCATTCTTCATCTTTGTCTTCGTCTTCATCATTCCATTCATAACTAAAGTGGACTATAAGAGTCAATTGTTGTTAAAGTTATTGTAGTATCTTTTCTTTGTTAATCCAATCACTGAAATATATTTGCATCTCCAATATTTCTAGTGTTATTGCACTTCAACTTTTGATCATTTAAACTGAATGCACTTTTTAATAAAACTATCGACATTGATGGTGCGAGAAAATCTTATACCATTCTTGTTAAGATAGGATATAACTTGTTATTTTTCTTTCACTATTTCAAGATATTAAAATTTGCCTCCAATTTAACGATTGGACCTTGCATATAGTATGAAAGATCATTATTTGATTATGACACTCTTTGACTTTTATGTATGAATTAAAATTATTATTAAAAATAATGGAAGCTGAGAAAGAGGAAGAAGAAATCTCTCAACCTATAGAAATAAAAGTATCTGCAAAATACTCAATCTCATATAAGTGAAACTATCTAAAAGATTGGATGGTAAGTTTTCTACATTTATGAATTCGTCTTTGAGTTTCTTGACTCAAATGTTTAAAATCATTTAGTTCTATAAATAAATAAAATTGTTCTATAAGGGTTTTACAATCAAAAACATTTATCCTAACATTTAGACACAATGTAAAGCAATATAGAAATGGCATTTCATTGTAATACTTTCTAAATTTTTCTACCACGATTGACATTACTACAGAGAATAATGGATGTTCCATGTATTATTTAAATACATATGCAATGCTATATAATGTAGCAATTACATGATGCCTTGTTTGATAATATTGTCCATATAAAAGTTTTATGGCTTCTTTTGGTATTGATAAGAACTGCGAGATAATTTTTATAGTTTAAAAATGTTCTTCAGTTAATTTATAATCGCTCATTTTTATATTTTAAAATTTTATAATTAGAATTAGGTAAGACATGCCTTGTTGGCATGTCTAGAATTAATTTTTTGGTCCTTAATTCCATGTTGATGACACAATTCTCTAAATGATTGACCTTTAATTAGAGCTAATCTTAAATAAGGAAGAACACTTCTAATAGCATTAATTGTTGGTTTCAATATTTTATAACCATCTTATACACATAAGTTCAGTATGTGACAAATATACTTATTATGAAAAAAATCTTCTTTCTAGGTATGAGTTTAGTATATCTTTAAGAAGAAGAATAGCAACTATATTGTTACATACATTATCAAATAAAACATAAAGAGTTTTATCTACAATCCTAAATTTTCTTATAACACTCTTAATAATCTTTGTAATAACTCTAGCATTATGTGAAAATTCAAAAGATCTAAATACTATAATTCATTTATTTAATAGCTAATTTTCATCAATCAAATGACAACTAACACAAATATAATACAAATTATTGATATCTTTTCAATTGTTAGATATCAATAAAAATGTACAGTTACTTGATTGTAGAATGATAATTAAAGTTTGTCTCATCTCTGCAAGTTTTTCAAGTCCATGTGTTCGTGCTATGATCCTTGATGTTTTCTTAAAAGTAGGTTGGTGTTATTGATCATTTTCATAAAATATAGAGATTTACTTTGTGTGAATTGTTGATCATTTACAATCAATTATTAACAGACTATATCTCTCGATAATAGGATCAAAACGAAAAGTACTACCTAACATTCCACTGATTGTTTTGATTTATGTTTATATTTGTAAATTTTCTTATTATCTTGAATTTTTTTATTTATATGTCTTTTAAGAGTGCCCAATCCATCCCTTTTTTTTGTGCGAGTACAATGCATCACAAAGTTTACATCAAACTCGATATTTTTTTAAAAAATTTACTATATCTTAAACTTGGGTCGTCCACTTTGATTACTACTAACAATTGTTGCTTTTGTTAGGTTTGTTGTATTATAAGAAAGTTGTTTCTGTGGAATATTTTTTTAATATTTGAATGGAGATATTGGTTTATCTATGTCATAACAAAAATTTATGTGACCCTTATGATGAATGATATGTCATTTTAATTTAATTATATAAATAATTAATTAATAATTTAATTTTGACTTTCTAATGTGAAAATTAAATTTGATTCTATCTTCTTAAAACAAATTAAATTAAATTCAATAATAAAAAATATAATATAAATAAATCAAATTAAATTAAAATAAATAAAAAATATTCCAAACAACTAACAATAATAATTAATTATAAAATAACAAAATTTAAATTAATTCTAACTTTCTAACACAAATTAAATTAAATTAAATTAAATATAAATAATAATAATTAAAAATACTAATTTAAATAAAATTTTAATTAGTAGAAATTGAAAGAAATTAGAGGAGAAAATATTTGGGTTTGTACTTTGGGTTCTTGAAATGAGAAAGAAATGAAAACTATAAGGAATAAGAGATTTAGCTCCTGTTCTTTCTATAATATGCATAAAGGTTAGGAAAATACAAACTTTGAAATCAGAAAAAGAATGGATGAGAAAGCATGAAAAATCAAGAAAATAACCTTTTTCTACTTCAAAAATCATTTCCACTTTTCACTTTGCATCAATATACATCAAATGTGAAACCCGTCCCTTAGTATTATGGACATAATAAAGAATCCCTCAAGAGTTTTTGTGTATATTATCGTGTTTAGATTATGCACAAGAGGGTATAAACTTGAAGAATATATTTTGAGTAAGATTATGGTGTAGGGTAAAAGTCTTTGAAAAAGAATTGGATTTTTGATCCCAAAATCATCTCGGAGAGAGCTTTCCAATGATATATTATAAATTCTATGTCGATATCCGAACCAAAAGTTATGATTATTTGAAGTAATAGTCCTCGGAAGGAAGATCAAAAGCAAAGGTATCGATACGTTTGAGGAAACGTATCGATACATTAGGGTTGAGGTCAAGGGTATCGATACCTTTGAGGAGGGTATCGACACATTAGGGTTGAGGCCAAGGGTATCAACACCTTTCAGTATGGAGCCATCAGGATATCGATACCTTGAGGGCACTGTAGGCTAAACGTATCGACATGTTATGACGATGATGAAGTTTGCTTGCGATGAAACGTGTTGATACGTTGAGGAATGTATTGATACCTTGCAGGCTTATGAACAGTGTTTTAGCCAAATATATCGATCCATTAGGACAAACGTATCGATACATTGCAGGAAAAATACTAAAGGTATCGATACGTTTTGAAAGGTATTAACACCTTTGGGGATTACACAGCCTATATTCGTCAGGCAAAGGATCGTCTTCCCCATTCTGATTTTTTCACTCTCTCTTTCTCATTCGAAACCAGTAGAAACACTCCCTCTCACCATTAAACTGATCTCAATCATTTCTCAACCAAACTCCATCATTTCAGTTTCTATGAACTTAGAATCAATACCAGAAATCAGAAATCTTTGTAGATCATAGTTCTAACCGTCAGATCGTGTGGATTCACGAAGAAAGGAGGCACAATAAACAGTAGCCGAAGAGAAATTCAAGCCAAAAAAGGGCTCTAAACTCGTCTATCGGTTTGGGTAAGCTTGCTCTTCAACTTATCTCTCTCATTTAAGCTATCATTTCATGTAGATCTAAGAATATGTAGCTCGGATACTGTTTACAAAACTCTAAAATTTAAAGATTTTCTAATTTATCATTTGTATCGATAAATTAGAGGACTTTGATAGCTAATGGTGTTGAAATAGTTGAAAAATGCTTGATATTGGAGTGAGATTCACAATTAGTCGTGTGTTAGAGAGAGAAAGAAGAGTGTGAGAGTAGCATGAGCATGCATTGTATCATGCACGCACATCATAACAAATCATAATCTATATTTGTATGTGTATTCAGGCGCGACAACTGAGACGGGAGGATCTTTATCGTAAGGAGGATACCAAGAGGGTGGTTTCCTATCCCAGAACTGTGAGTAGACACGTTCTTTTCCCTTCGCCTCATTTTTAAGTTATTTTTGAATAACTATAATGCTAGAGATGATAGCATATGAATGTGTATATATATAATTGAAATGAGGAGGCGTTGGATGTATATGGTGTGGTGGCTGGGAGGGCCCCTTGTTTGTGATAGAATAGGTTTGTGATGAAACCTAGATTACCATGAATGTGAGGCCGGAGGCTTAATATTAATTTTGTGATTGTAAGGTCGGAGGCCAATGTTATATATATGTATGTGAATATGGTATAGTCGAGTGTAATGGCGGGTGCCATATTTATTAATTCAGCTCTATAAACCAGCATGTTTTATTTATTGTTATGGCTTTGTGAACCACAAATGATATTTTTGGTCTGGTGAGCCAACGGTTATTTGATTTGCCTTGATGGGCCATTGATATCGATTTATGATTTTATGTGCCATGTCATTGACTACCTATGAGTGAGGATTGACCATACAACTCTTAGGGAGTGCGTGGAATCCAATAGACCCATGGGTGAGAATTGTCCATACAGTTCATGTGGAGTGGAATTCAATAAACCCCAGAGTGTGGATTGGCCATACAATCTAAGATGGAATGGGTGGAATCTACATATCCAGGCTAAAGCATGCTAGCCTTATTCTGTTATATTAAACATGGGCACACATCCTCAATCAAGGTTGCGGATCAACCATATAGCTCAGATAGAGTGGGTTGGATACTATAGACCGAGGAGCTATATATATTTGAGATTAAATCAATTTTCTAGACATATATATGATGCCACATTTCACTGTACTTGATTTTATGATTACAAGGGTTTTTTGTAATCAGTGTTTATACCTCTAATTTCTATTTTGTTTATTTGTCTACTTATTGAGTATTTTTCCAAATACTCACCCCTCACTTCCCATTTCAGGTTAGTGTAGTCGGGTGTGGTGTAGCATAGTTAAAGCGAGACTTCAGCACAATTTTCAAGTACTCAACTCAGATTTTAGCCTTATGGTCCACTAAACTAAAAAACATTTGTATAAAATGTGGTTTGATGTATTTGGCTTGGCCAAAGATATTTTGTATTGTATTTTGAGAAAATACAGATATCATATATATGTTTGAGTGAAAATCTCTTATTTTGTATTATTTTATTTGAAAATGAGTTTGAAAATAAGTACTAATGCCTTATGGTTCTAGGAGTGCATTCTAAGTGATAGAATGTATTTTTAGAATTCGTGGTGGTTATCACGTGGTCGACTAGGGTCGAGGCGTGACATCCAAGTTCTTGCTTAAATGCATCATTGTATACTACATACCCGCTTCCTGGTATAAGAAGTGTTAACACTGAAGTTGTTATAAGGTAATCTTTTAGTACTTGAAAGCTTTGTTGATAGTGATCATCCTATTTGAATTTAACTTTTTTCCTTGTTAATTGTGTCAATGCGAAGGCCAATAAAGAGAAGCCTTCAACAAATCTTCTATAATAACCTGTCAATCTTAGAAAACTTCTAACTTTAATAATGTTTTTAGGTTTTTTCCATTGCACTATAACTTCTACTTTTGGGGGATCCACAAAATTTTTTTTCTTTTTAGATACTACATATCCTTAAAATACTACTTATATCAAGGTCTGTAACACAATTCTTAAATATGGGGCATGATCTTTCTTACTCATCAAATATATGCAACAGAGATATTAGTTAGCCTAAGTGGCAGTACTAGAGACTCGTAATGTCCATAACTAGTTCTGAAGGATGTCTTAGGAATATTACTCACTCAAATTCTTAATTCATAATATCTTGATCTGAAATCTATTTTAAAAAACACATTCACACCTTGTAGCTAGTCAAAAAGGTCATCAATTATTGGTAGCAAATACTTTTTCTTGATAGTTACCCTATTTAACTATTAATAATCAATACATAACCTCAGAATTTCATCATTCTTCTTAACAAATAGCACCAGTAAAACTCCATAGTGACATATTAGGTAGGATGAAACTCTTATCCATTAAACATTGGAGTTGTACCTTTGATTCTCTAAGTTCTATCGATGTTATACAATATGGTGGCATTGATATTAGTACGATACCTAGAACAAATACAGTGTTGAAATCAAACTCTCGATTTAGTGGTAACCTAGGCAATTTTTTAATAATTACGTCTAAGAATTCTTTCACTACTAACACTTAGTCTATCAAATACTCTAAAGTCAAAGTATCGATTATATATGCCTAGTATACTTTATATCCTTTCCCAATCAACTTTTGAACTTTTATTGCTGAAATCATACAAGCAACTAATATATTTCGTTCACCCATCATCATAATTTTCAGTTCACTCGATTTCTTGAATACTACATATTAATGAAGCATTCTACTAAAGTTTGATACTGTAATAAATAGTCTATTCCTAAAATGACATTGAAATCATGAATCTTCAAAGGAATTAGATTTGCTTCTAGCCTATTCCTTATATAGTGAATATATAATCTCTGAAAACTGTCTTCATTAATAATTCTTGGTCTAAAGAGGTATATACCACTAATTTTTGATATAAGAGAAACAATTCTTATCTACAAATGATGTAATTGTGATTCTAATGAATGACTTATTAGAACCTAGATCAATTAATATATATATACCTTGTTTAAATATGATAACCATACCTATCACCATTTATAAATTCACTTAAGCCTGTTCTTGGTTGAGAGCAAATATATGAGTTTGTACTTAGCCCTGAGCTCTCTAAGTACCTTGCTATACTGTGGATAAGCTACCTATTACTAATCTTATACTTATTCAAGTAATAGTTTGACCCATTAGTTACTAACGTCGTGAGTAGCCAGGATAGTGACTGGGTATAAGCTGGCTACCTATCTCTATTCTGAGCAAGATAAAGCAATCTTTCTAACATGCCTCATTTAACTACAATGAAAGCACATTTGTGGTAATCCTATGTACCACTATGATATTTCTTACGTTTTATGTATCTGTTTATATTTTATTTTTGTCTATAACTCAAAGTTGACCTTTGTGCTGATGAACCAAGTCTAAATGGTCTCTGGTCTTATAAGAAAAATAGTGGGTTACTTGTTGAGCTAGTAGTTGAGGCACTGCTAAATAAGTCATTACTATTACTCTTCTTAAATGGTTGTCCAATCTACACACTAAGATCTTTCTTTTTCTGGAACACCCTCGGGTCATCCTTTCCCTCACTAATTTGATTGCCCTTAAAGCCATATGTACCAATTCCTTATATCCCTGTTTGCCTGTTAATGACATTTGTTTCTTGATTTTAAATTTCAACCCCATACCTTTTAGGTATTTCTTAACCTTTTTTAACCATCTATTTACCAATATGGCATTTATCATGCCACTAAATGATACACTTTCTAATTATCTAATTTTCTAGATAAGTTTATAGAGTTTTAGGAATGGTCTCAATGACAACTGCTACTAGATTTAAAACAGTCCATGGGTACAGGTACATGTATGAGTATAGATAAGAATAAGGTGTCGATCCTAGCTGTCTTTATGTCTATACAAAAATTTGAGTATTCCAATACATCATGTAGGTTATCTAAGCCTTCGATGTCATAGAAGAAGGCATCTCAGCTCTTAATTATGGGTATTAAAGTGGAAAAGGTGCTTGAGGGCACATACAAGGATGGATCTTGATCATCCTCAAGAACTATCTCTCTTTGGGGCCTACGCATTTCTTTACTAAGTCTTGATGGCATCTTTTTATTACAAAAAGGAAATACGATATTCAATTCTATATAAATTGATGGTGATTTATTCGCAAGATTCTATTCACTTCAATTCACTAAGAAACTTTTCAAAAATCATTTGAAACCACATTAAACTATTTTTAAATCATATCATATTTAAACATTTTCAAAATCATTTTCAAAACCTTAAGCTCTGATATAAATTTAATTGTCATACCTTTGCCCATTAAGTCAACATGTGATGGCTGTCACAAGCCCTTGATATACATTTAAAATCTTAAAATACACAATAAAAACCTATAAAGTATCAATGGTACCTATTTATAATTCTCAAAATTCTTTTCCAAAATAATAAAAAATAAAATCATGTCCATATTTTAATTTCTCAAGTTTAAATCTCACTATGAAAATCCATAATTCAAGTATAGAATCAAGTAACCATTCTGAATTCTTTTTATATCAAATTTCTCAAATTTTCAATCATCTCATAATTCAAAATCCATTTTTGAATCAATATCATCCTCGTCCTAATATATACATCACATTAATAACAACTTGTCTCTTCAAGACAATATAGAAACATTGTTTCACAAGGAGATAAATATCGGTTTATAAAAATAAGTAAACATACAGTATCATAAATTCTTTTATGAATATCATAAATCAATAAATAGTATAGATATCTCATGTAATCCCTAGTGGAATCAAATTTGTAAAACATGTGAGTCAAGTACAAGAATATACTAAAACCTCTAGTCTTTATGCAACCACCATCATGTGGATCGCTCAGCTATCTCCTAGTTACCTGAAGCTGAAAGGTAAGAGAGTATACAATCGTATACTCTGTGAGTGGACATAAAAACAAGTATGTAAAAATATTTGTTGATATCATTTATAAATGAAAGAGTTTTATAATAAAAACCATTTGCAAAAATATGAAAACATGTTATTCAAAACCTTGGTCTATCTATAAAATAAACCTTATTGGGTCTAGCCTTTTTCCTCAACAATTACTCTGATTAGGAGCAAATCCTGTCCGTTAGTGAATTTTCTCTTTATATTGAATCAATAATGTTATTATATGAAACATTATACATGTATATGAAATAAAACAATATGCACCTTTTTCTTTAAATAACCAAAGCTCATCACCGATATTGGCCTCAAGTAACACAGGACATCCTATATGTCCATCCTTAACATTTTCATCTAGTCTCCATTATAAATGGGATCATTCATATAAGATGGTCACTATCTCGGTTTGTCTATAGGCTACTATCACCTTATAGCTATAGATAGCCTCATAAACTATATAATCATATCATAAAATATCAATCCAAATCAAAGCGTGAAAATTGTATGCAACATAAAATCAATATTCATTTGTAAGAATCATTATCATCTCAAAATCATAAAATGTATAATATAAAAACAAATAATCAAAATAATTTCATTTCCAGTTTATGCTTGGCCTTTAGACCTTATATAGAAATCAATACCGTATAGGCCATTTATTTATTTATAATGTAACATTATAGTCCGATGAGGACGGGAAGTGGCACTAGGGCCAAGGAAACCTGAGTAAGGAGCGACTTCTGCCAAACTTCTAGGATGGCAGTGATGAATCGAATCCCACATTAGAATAAGAGAGAAAGTTACTGGCCTATATATGTAGAGTTAGAACCAAGTTGTCAACAAGGCTTTTTAGAATAGGTGGTGGTTTTTCTCCAAGAACTACGTAATTAAGCGTGCTTGGACGAGAGTAGTACCAAGATGGGTGACCTTTTGGAAAGTCCTCGTAATAACCCATTCTGAGAATAAAATCGTGAGGCCCCAAGGGTTAGGTCAAAGTGGACAATATTATTGATAGACTTGGATCAGGTGTTACATATAAAATGAAATATAAAACAATAATTATTTTAAACATGAGGTATAAAACAATAACTAACTTTCTAAAACATTAAAAATATTTAAGTTTGTTAAGCATTTTAAATGATAAGAAAAATAATCAAAAAGGTCTATTCACCTATAGGGAGGGTGTCACTCTCTTATTAATCCTCATGTCTTGGAAGCTCTTCTTTTCAATATTCAATGCCTATTTTATACATATTTAATAAGTAAATCAATTCTTATACCCCAAAGGATATCAATATAATTTATATATATGATTTATAAATCCTAATTCGAGTTTCCTAGTCGATACTCAACTTTTAAGGCAGAATTCATTTTTTGGCCATTTCACGTATTTTCAATAATAAAATTCCATGGCCACATCATCATATTACCACATTCATCAATTAATCCAAAACATAATTTGGGTTTCCAATTCATTGTTGTCATAGCCCAAAATCCCCAGACTATGACCGGCAGGAAATGAAGTTTGTCTTATCTCCTAAGTCTCTTACTGAAATAAATGTCTTTCATTCTCCATTTTATATGGATTATAAAAATGCATATGAGACATAACTACTAAACTAATAATATAATGCACAACAATGAACTCAGGTCATTTAAACTAAGAAACAAGACTTAATGTTCATAAACATGCACACATAACTTATAAACATATATCAATATGTTTACATAATTTCTAATTCTTGAAAATGTATAATAGGGTTACATATTCCGTTTACAGACTGACTATACATGATAAGACCTAACCCTAGTGACTGCACCTTAATATCCTGCTCTATTTGTCTGTCCTCCATAAACAGAAAAAGTACCTACAAAACTGAGGTATGGTGAGGGAGGTAAGTCTTGGGAAAGACTTAGTGAGTAGCTCAAAATATACATGAAGTTATCATATAAAAGAATTAATCTAATTGAAATAATTAACATGCACAAACATAATTTATACACATCTATAGATTTACATATTTATCATAAATATAAAGAGCGTATACATCATTATAGTTGATCCTATGAAACAAAAAATTGTTCATTCATCGTAACCATTAACTTATAAGAATCTATACATAATGCATGTATCATGTCTGTCTTTGAATGTCATACATATGTATATGTGTATATCATGCACATATCATCTTTGGTCTATGTTCAAGACTATACACTTGATCGAACAGAGGGACAATCTATACCTAGGGCTACGCACTTGACCGAGTAGAGGAATAAGTCTGGATCCATAGATTAATGTCTAGCTATCACAATGCATACGATGGAATAACACACACACACGTATGCAATCATAATATACATAAAGTAATCATTCTATCATATCTTCTAACTACATGAGAATTCATATACATAACATCCGATCTTATATATACAGTACTTGTCTCATCTATATAATTCTCATCATTCTTTACATATTGTCATCATATGAAAACTTATAATACAAAAGTCATTCCATCATATCCATATAATTCTCCTCACAAGAGGTATCAGTAAGTGATAACATAACAACATATATACATGTACATATGCCTTCTAAATAATTAATTTATATCACAAAGTATCTTTAGTGTTCTCAAAAATCATGATCATATTCCTTTCATATCATATAAATATGAACATAACATATCCCTCATAAATTTTCTAAACTATATTAGAAACTCGTATTACACATAAGGGAGAACATATCAAAATAACCTTTGAAAGCATAGATACAACTTAACTAGTCTTATTCTAACATAGAACTTATTTCATTTATCGCTATTTATTTACATCAATTGACGTGTATAAAATATTTGAACTAAAATAAGAGTCATTGAGAGTAATAACATTATTTAGTATCTTACGCAATCGTAAAATCTATAATAATCATATCTTGAATATTATATAAATCGCTACTAGCAATACACACATATAGGATAGTTTCCTTCCCTTTTTAGAATACCTTACTTATTAATCTTTATTAGGGGAGAAAGTTGCCGCTCTAATTAATCAAACATCATGTCAACACAAGGTACCATGAAACCAAATCTAATATTACTAAAATCAACATACCATAACCAAATTTACTATAATGACTCACCATGTTAAAATCATAGACATTGAAATTATCCTGACTCACTGGTTGTACTATCTCATATTATATAACATTGGCCCTTCAACCGAATCATTACCAATATAACGCATTGGCTTTTTAGCCATATTGATATAAACATACTGTTATCACATCCAAATTCATAATCGTACAAATACATATGCTTATGCATATCTCGTTTCATAACCACATGTCAATTCTAATATAATAAATCTATAACCAGCCCCTTAGTTTTCGTAAATCTTTTTTAAGTATATTCATCAATAATTGGGGACCTCATAAAATCAAGCTATATGGTATATAACTTATCACATATGGTTTCACATACAACCTAACATAAAACAAGTAAACAATGTCTAAGTAATGATTGTTGTATTCGTAATGATACTACTCTGTAACACTAATTCACATACACTTACTACTTTAAAGTTCAATCACATAAAGTGGTTTAGAGATAACATCTCACAGTATATACTTATACCTACGGAACATCTACCTCTATTGTCATTTCACAAGCCAAAATTCATAGTTGACCTCACTAACCTCGATCATTCATACATTTATCAGATAATGGTCCGTGACTCTTACAACTTATGCCACCAAACATCTTAAGTTATTCGTTATTACTAGATCGATCCACACATTATTTCGATATTTTATCGAATACTTAATATGCAATCGCCATGTCTTCCTACATTTTATGCTATTGTATACATCTCTGTAGAAAGTTTCATAATTCATTTACCCTAACAAGCATTACATTGTTCACAGTAACATTCATAATAATTGAATTCATAACATGTCAACATGATCATCACTTAGACATTTCATCAAACACTTGGCGTGCTAAGTACTTTTAACCAATCTTTTCAATATTTTAAGCCTAATACAAACATTCAACACCACAACATTGTTAACAATTTGATGTTATTAATCACAACACAAAAAGTTCAAGCTAACCAATCGAAATCAATCAACTCATAAACCAATCTATATTGTTCTCTTATATTCATGAAAAATATAGGTTTCATAGTGAGAACTACTCACCAGGAATTTATCCAGCCTTTACGAGGTAAAATATCCAATTTTAGAGGTTGAATTGTATATAAAATCAACGTTTCTTTATAGCTACAATGAAGCTTTGAGCACTATTTCGATGATTTTTTTAACATTATGTGACCAGAATTTGGTTCTCCTCATCAACATGAGTCCAATAATGCAAGCGGTGCATCAATCCGATATGTGTAGGCGAAGTTATAATCGAAAAATATTTTCTCTCTCCTCTCCTCTCCTCTTTCTCCTCTCCTCTTTCTCCTCTCCTCTCCTCTCTCTCCTCCTCTGTCCTTCACACAAATAAAAATGAGAACTAAAGGCAAGTATATATAAGTCTCAGGGGTAAATTTTTCATTTTACGATAAAATAACTAATTAGAGGTAAAATGATCATTTCTTATTTTTGTTTCACATTCCAATCTCTGTTTCACTCTTCATCTTTATAGAGGCCATTATTTCTCATCTCAATTCATTTTTTAAGATTTTTAACGACCTTGTGAAGTCGTTCGCATCATCGATTTCTATTTTCGTTTGTTTTTTATCATTTTTCACCTGATTTTTCAAAAAAGATCATAAATTCGTCATTCCTTATCCAAATTAAGAGTCGTTTACGGTGTTAGACTCTACATATTATAACCATTCTACCAATCTCAAAATATTCAAAAAATAAATTGACAACAAGGGTGTTGCTTTGTAAATCAGACGGTGATTTTATCTATTTAGTTGAAAACTATCATAACTCTCTCAATACTTATCCAATTCAAGCACCGTTTGTGGCATTATCATCTAGATATTGAAGATTTCATTCGGTACCAACCAATACCAATTCTGATACTACTACAGTAACTATGTTCAAATTATCAAAGTGCCTTTAGCTTATTTCTATTTACTAAAATACCCCTAAATCAAGATACGAAATATTACAATTGTCCATCTATATTTCACAAAATCTTTGTTGATTTAAGCTCTGATACCAATTAAAGTCCTAGTTGGAGAACTCCAAGAGAAAGGTGAATTGGAGATTCATAAAGTTTAAAAACAAAAATTTAAATAGGTCATGTTGTGAATGCAGATGGAGACTAAACACACAAAAGTAAAGTACACAAGATACGATTTTTATAGTGGTTTGATTACACGTCTACATCCACTCTTCTTGGTTGAATCCACTCACATCGAGGATCATTATCTCCTTGTTTTTACAAGTCAAAAGAAATCCAAATACAACTCCTTCCTTAAACAGGTGAAGGAAAATCATAATACAACTTTCTTTTAAGACGGGTGAAGTGAAACCCAATACATTCTTTCTTTTCAACGGGTAAAGAGTAATCCTGAATATGTTTCAGTTAATGGATAAAATAAAATTTAACTCTCACAAGAGTAAATATGCAATGAACTCAAGCTTTCTCTCACTAAAAATAAATATAAATAATGATATGAAGCAGAGAGAATAAGAATGTTGCAGAGGAATGTTCTCAAATGGTATGCTCAAAAAATTGCTACACTTTAACAACCATGAATCTTTAAACTCATATGTATTTATGTCTTCATTCAATTTCTCCAACGGCTCTTTTGCTTCTTTATTAATGGCGGCATTAATTGCTTCTGAAGTAAATGTTACTATTATGATTAGTTGCAAAAGCCCATACTTTTCTTCAGGGTATCGATATTTTTTAATTTGAATTCTGAGGGTATCGATACATTGGGCTCTGTTACCTTGAGGGTATCGATAAGTTCTTCATGGTATCGATACAATTTCGTGCAAGTTTTGACAAGTTCTTTACGAACGTGTTGATGCAATCTTCAGGGTATCGATACGTTTGGAAATCTTTTCAAAGGTATCGATATGTTTATCTAGGATATCGATACATTTGAGTGAATTATCAGGGTGCTGAAACCTTTCTGTGTGAATGAGCACCTCTTCGTTTTTATCATATCGATACGTTTAATAGAGGTATCGATATGGTTGCTGTACAAAGTGAAGGTATCGATACCTTTGAAGCAAATTTTCGATACTCAGGCTTGAATTCAGCACTGTAGCTAAAACATGTTGATACGTTTAAGACTGGGTGAGCTTTCTTAACACTTTGACTTCATTTCTCACCTGCAAAAACGTATTTTGCTTTTCCAAAAAACAAATGAATTATATTTGTCCTTATAACATTTATAATCATCACTTGCATGCACAATTTAAATTTTAGTTATAAATTTTGGTACTATCAAAAACTAAAAACATAAGATATCTATTATCAAAAACAAATATCATCAAAAATCGTTTTGGGGCCATCAAAAAAACTATCATCATTTCTCTTTTTCCAAAAGGCTTTCTTTTTTATACTTGTTTATTGCTTTTTTTTATTTGGCATTAGCTATTTTAAGTTTCTCTGTCACGTTTTATTGAACTGCTAGCATGACTTTAGCCAAAGTTTTTATTATGGCACTATCCTTTTGACCTCTTGACAAATATACCAAATCTATAATATGCAGTAGAACTTTAGACAATTAAGAATGATAACCATTCAGTAGCATTATACAACATATTATTGTAAGTAAATTTAGCTTGAGCTAGAGCAAAATCCTACTGTCTAGGTTAATCCTCATTTGAATTATGTTCCTTAATGAATATTCTATTCACTGACTCTATTTTCTTATCAATTTATAGGAGTGCTTTGTTACTAAACATGTGTGAGGTATCAAAAATCTTTCATAATGTTATCCAAAAATGGCTTAAGAATCAGATGTCTTGATTGAGTACTATAGACTTTAGCATACCATCCAACCTAAGCACCTCTCAAAAAAATAACCTCACTATACTACTAGCATCCGTCATCTTTTTATATAAATAAAATATACCATCTTTAAGAATTTGACTACCATCACAATAACTGAATCTATATCTCTCTGAATGCAAAGAAGAACAAGCATGAAATCTATGAAGAGGTCTTTCCAAATACCTTTCAGAATCAAAATGTCATGTATAAACGCATGTTTTACATTTACTACTTTAAAGTCTAACAAGCATGACACTTCTTCACAAAATAAACTATATCTCACCTCATCCTTGACAATAATACATATTTTTCAAAACCTTAAGTGTCTTTTCCTATAGTAAAGTTCGTGGAATGCAAAGTTCATTTCTCTATATCAAATATCCATCATGCACATGAAAGTCATTCATGGGTTGATGATTCTTCAACCTCACCAATAGCTTTGTAAAATCTAGGTTATCATTGTACATCCCTTTCATCTCTTTAAATTCAATAATCCTTCCCCTCAAAACTAGTAACAATGTTGCCTTTCAACTTAATGTATCCATCATCTTATTTTAGACCTTGGCCTTATGAACTAGCTTAAATAAGAACTTTTACAAGAACATCGATCATCAAGCGTGCACATTGTTACTAATCCTCCTTTAGCTATAAGGAACTTTAAGGCTTAATGATTAAAGTATAAAATAAATTCTTTGCTAATAAGATAATGTTCTCAATGTTTCAATGTCAGCACAATGGCACTAAATTCTGTATCATAGGTCTACCATTATTATCGAGCATCACTAAACTTCTTATTAAAATAAGTAATGGGTCATCTCTCTTGAAACAACACCGTGCCAATGCTCCCCTATGAATCATATTTTACCTTAAATAGTTTTTCAAAATTAGGCAAAGCTAGCAAAGGCATCGTGCAAAGCTTCTTCTTAATGAAAGAAAATCTACTCTTGACTTGGTTTCCCCAATAAAATTTTCTTTTCTTCAAGTACCCAACAATTGACACCATAATGCTACTATAATTTTGAGTAAATCATCTATAAAATATAGCTAATCCATAGAAGTTTCTTACCTCACTCACATCTTTTGGTGTCAGTCACTAATAAATCGCTCGGACTTTCTGCTTATCAATTTAGATCCTCTCAAAGCTAATCACATACCCTAAAAATAATAGTTTGTTCATCATAAAGTTACACTTTTTAAGGTTTAAAAATAGCTTATTCTTCTTTAACATTGTCAATATCTTATACAAATTCTCCAAATGTTTATTGGTGGTTTTGCTATAGATAAAGATCTTGTCAAAATACACTACTATAAACCTCCCAATGAATGGTTTGAGCACCTAATTCAAGAGTTGTATAAATGTACTTGATGTGTTGCTCAACCCAAACGATATGACTAACCACTCGTACAACCTTTTTATAGTCTTAAAAGTGGTCTTCTATTTATCCTTAAGTCTAATTCAGATTTGATGGTACTCGTTTAAGAGATTAATCTTTGAAAATAATGTCGCTTTATGTATTTGGTCTAGCATATCATCTAACCTTAAAATTAAAAAATTGTATCTGATGGTAATTATGTTGACGGCTTAATTGTCCATACATATACACCAACTCTCATCTTTCTTTGGTGTCAATAATGCCATTATAATGTATGAACTTATACTCTCTCAAACAAACTTTTTCTCTAACAATTCATTCACCTTCTCCTTCAATATCCTGTCCTTCTTAAAATTCATATGGTAATAAGGTAGATTTTGTAAACTCACTTTTAGTACTAAATCTATGTCATGTCGAATGTCTTGCATTGATGGTAATCTATTTGATAGGTCCTCTAGTGTGATCTCTTAGAATTTAACCAGTAAAGGTTTAACCAAATTTGAAACTTTTACTTCACCCTCTTAAGATAAACCCTCATAAATTATCAAGTGAATCTCCTTGGTATCTTTAAACTCCTGTCAAAATTTATTTTCTAGCAAAATAACATAAAAAAATAATCGTTCTCTTTACCTCAAAGGTAATCTTTTGATTCGACTTCTTATTTAATAGTTCTAAAGTGTATCAGACTTTCCTCTTTTATAATTGATATATATTATAATTTTCCAAATACTTTACATCTATATCGTATTATCATAGTTGACCAAATTATTATGGAAAATATCTATGTCGACCACGTCATAGAAGACTTCATCTTGATACTTTTTAATAGAAAATAGAATTTTACACCACTTTATTTTCGAATATCTCCTCCAGATTTGATCCATCCAACGATGCAGGTATTTAGGTGTTTCTTCACTTTTAGCTTGAGTCTTTGACTGCTTCTTTCTTAATTATATTCATTTAACTCCTACTATCAATGATCATGTTAAGCACTTGGTCTTGAATTCAACACTTGGTTTGAAATAACTTATGTCATTGTTTCAATTCTTCTTACTCTAGTGTCATCATTATCCTCCTTATAACATAAGTTTGCCCGTGCTCTCTTTTAGTATACCCTTCGTCGTCATCGTCATCATCATCATGCTCACACAACATTTCTTCTACATCACCTCCCTCACCTTGCTAAACCAAATTCAAATTTCTTTGTGAAGGAAATTTATTGTATCAATATCCTAGTTGGTTACACCTAAACCACTTTCATGGTGTAGGTTTGACATAGGGATTTTAAGTCTAGGTACAGGTAACTCATTGATAACACTTTTATTAGTAACTTTCTCTATATTCCACGCCTTATTCACCACCTTCTTGCTGATTACCCTCTCTATCTCCTTATCTACCACGACTTTATCTTATCATAAGAAATTTATTCGATGCTCTCTTAGAGTAAGTACTAGAAAAATTCCTCTAAAAATCAAAAATCTTATTACCTTTCTCTCTGATGATAGCTTCAGCTTTTCATGCTAAGTTCTTATCCTTTGTCATGTTCCTAATCATTTAGACTCTAATTCAATATATATTCCCAGTTTTAACTCTTCTAAGCACCTAACAAATTATTAGCTTTCCAACTCATTCAAATTATTCCTCTTCGCTAATCTCAAGAATTTTGACTTATACTTGCATACTAACTTTTATCCTTAATTATGCCTTTGATATTGAATAAATAAATATTATTTATAATCATAAGGTAAAAATCTAACTCATATCAATTGTCTCATGCAATATTATGTGTGAATTGGTGTTCTACCTTCTGTACACCACTAATTTAACTTTATGCTCTTTCAAAATATTTATATATTTAAAATACCTATCTACTTTAAACAACCAATCTAGAAAACCTTTTATATCAAAATAACCATTAAAAGTAGATAAATCTTAAACAACATTTCTCAAACTTCCAATTTACGCTTTAATGGTCTTTGACTCTTGTACTGTATCCTCCATGTCTATAACCTCTAGTATTTTTTGGAAGCTCTCAATTGCCCATATATTGGGTATATCTTCCATTTTGTTTTTTTAAATCAATATTGTAGGTCAATGGCCTATGATCGATACGGTTACATCTTTTAATAGGTTAATCACAAGCAAACTCTCAATCACCATCACTTGTGACTTTGGCTTCCCTATTTTCACCCACTCATAGAGTGTTTAGGCTCTTCTAGATAAGATCAAGGGGTTTATCAATAGAAGTAAACTTTACTTTAGTTGCAACAATAAATCACACAAACCTTCATTCTATCCTTGCTAATGCCTATGCTCCTTGTTCTCTAATGTTAAAATAATCACTTCTAACTTTATTCACCATGTATCAGGGTTACGCTTTCTTGCTTCAATACTAAACTGATGCAGTGTGTTAGCATATTGAAATGATCGAATGTAAATTCAACTGGCGATTGACATGCATGTCATAATTCTTGATTTTGATGATAACAAAATGGATGACCAAAGAGAAATGGAAGAACAATGACTCAAATCAAATTAAATGGAGAGCTTTCAAGTTTCTATGAATGTTATTTAATGATATTGTAAAAATGATTAAGGTCAAGCTCAAAATGTTTTCTTAAAATATCTTTCATAAAATGATCTCTCAAGTTTTCATGGTATTTAATTATTTGATAAAATGATCTTTTCAAAATATCTCAAGTCCATCTCTTTATTGAAACAAAAAAGATTTAAATCAAGAAAGCTTCATATTTTCAAAAAACCAAGACTTCAATTGAACAAAGTCCTTTCATTCGAACGAAATGATGTTTTCTCAAAAGTTAGAACACCTAGTTTTTGTCGATCGAATAAATAAGGTGGTTCGTTCGAATAAAGTGCCTTTGATTTTTAAACACAAAACACCCAATTCTTTTTTATCAAATGAATAGGGTGGTTCATTCAAACAAAGTATCTGTCATCTTTTAAAACAAGGGACTTCATTTTCGTAGGTCAAATGAATGTCTAATATCAATCGAACAAAGTAATCATTTCAGTCAAACAAAGTTATTCCTTGTTCGAATGAAGTTAAGGCAGTCTATGACTATGAGACTAAAGCCCATTCGATCGAAGGAACCAAATTCTTTGGTCGACCGAATCATCGTAGATTTAAAAAAATGACTAGTTTATCCATCCAATGATTATATTTTCTCCTAAAAGTATAAATAGTCCTTTGATTTGTTTTTACATGATCTTTTGACATTTTTAAATCACTATTACATTCATCTAAAAGCAAAAACACATCATTTGGCTCACATTCTTTTCATTTTTACTTTATTTGAGAAGGGTTAAAAACTTCATTGTGATATCTTTTCTTCTTGTTGTGTATTAAAAGTTATTGCAGGGATCCTTTCACTTGTGGGACTATAGTTAATCACTTAGAGAGTGATTAGTTTGTAAGGTTTAGAGGTGAAATATTGTAAAATCTCCGATTGTATAAATGTTTGCCTTGGGTATCAAGGTGTAAGATAGTGGAATCTTCAAGAGTGTTTTTGAGAAAAATAGATGTAGGCTTGGTTTTGGTCGAACCACTAAAAACTCATGTCCAAAATTTCTCTATTACCCTTACATTTTAACGCATATTAGCTTTGTGGATGAATGAGATTTATTGGTTAGAATATTATTGTGTAAAATATTTAAAACCCAATTCAACCCCACCCTCGCTCAGGTTATCATATTCATATTTTATTTGGTATCAGAGCTTGGCTCTCTAGTATATACTTAACCGTCTTAGAGAAGATCCATGATAATTATCAAAAACATTAAGGGAAAATTAACTACTAGACCTTCATTCTTTGATAGAAATAACTATGCCTATTGAAAAGTAAGAATGAAGATCTTTCTGTAAGCTACGAACTATAAGTTATGGAGGGTAGTTTACGTTGGTCCTTATATACCAGCGACAAGAAATGAAAGAGGAGAAAGTATTCCCAAACTGGAAGATGAATGGGATGAGAGTGACTTGAAGGAGATCTCACTAAACGTAAAAAATATCAATACTTTGCATTGTGCATTAGACAAAAAGGAGTTTCATCGTATTTCCAATTGTGAGAGTGCTTACAATATTTGGCATGCTCTAGAGATTTTTTATGAAGAAACAAGTTAAGTCAAAGAGTCAAAGATCAGTCGACTTACTAGGCAATCTAAGCTATTTAAAATAGAGCCTCAAGAAACCATTCATAAGATGTATACAAGGTTCACGGATGGTGTGAACACATTAAAACTCTTGGAAAAAAATTCACCAATAGTGAGCTTATGAAGAAAATTCTAAGGTCTTTGTCCAAGGAATGGAGAGCCAAGATTATGGCAATTGAAGAAGCCAAATACCTTAATGTACTTTCACTTGATGACCTAATCAGATCCTTCATAGACTATGAAGACAAAATCTTGGACAACAAGTATGATAAAGGTAAAAAAAAAAAAGAGCATAGGCTTTAAAGTCACTACTCGTGACAATGAAGATAATAGTAGTGAGGAGAAGGAGGAGGAGGATATGGCTCTTACGGTAAAAAAATTCAAAAAATTCTTGAAGTTCAAAAAGGGACATGATAGGAAGAACATCAAGCACTATCAAAATAATGGTGTTAGGGGAGATAGGGGCAAGAAATATAAAGTCATATGCTACGAATGCAAAATGCCTGGGCATATCAAAGCGGATTATCCCCTCATCAAGTACCAAAAATTCAAGAAGAAGGGAAAGAAGGCTATGGTTGCTACTTGGGATGATGATAATGATAGCTCCTCAGATGAGGAAGTTAAAAATGAAATGGCTAATATACGCTTTATGGCACTTGAAGATGAGGATGAGGTTAATTTTCCTAAACCAAACTTTGATTCTAATGAATTATTAGATACTTTTAAAGAGTTACATAATGATTTTGAAAAGCTACTCACTAAGAATAAAACTCTCAATAAGCAAGTAAACTCTCTTTTAAATGAAATTTCATCCTTAAATGAAATAAAGATCAATCTTGAAAAGGAAAAGAAATTTTATTTAATTGAGATTGATGATCTCAAAAAGAAATCTAATGATTTAAATGAGATTGTTTTAAAACTCACAAAAGGACAACAGAACTTAGACACACTTTTAGGATCATAAAGATGTGTGTTTCACAAGTGTGACATAGGTTATCATTCTCATACAAAACAAAAATTGTACAAAAATTATTTTGTAAAACCATCTCCAAAAGTAGAGGTGAATGACACTTGTCATTATTGTTGCATTTATGGACACATTAACAATAGGTGTCCTATCAAGAAAAATATTTTTAGCATCAACATAGTATGGGTTCCTAAAGAAACCAAAGCTAACCCAAAAGGACCCAAAAATATTTGGGTACCTAAAATCAAAGATTGATTTGTGGTTTTAGGTGGCAAGGAGTAAGAAATGATTCCTCCATAATGGTTACTTAAAGCATATGACGAGAAACATGATAATCCTCTTAAACTTTGCTAAGATAAAAAATAGAGGACATGTGACATTTGGAGACAATGCTAGAGAAAAGATCTTTAACTTCGGGTATATTGGTAACAAACACTCAACCTTTATTAAAAATGTCTTATTAGTTAGTAGTTTAAAGCACAATTTACTTAGTATAAGTCAACTTTGTGATAAAGCACATGTTATGGTGTTTGATAGTTCTCATTGTATGATTAAAAATACCATAAATGATGAAGTTGAATTTGTTTGATAAAGAAATGAAAATGTGTATATCACTGACATTGACTATACATCCTTTAATAAAAATTATTTTTTCGCATTACATAAAAATAGTTAGCTATGGCATAGAAGGTTAGGTCATGTAAGTATGGATTTAATTTCTAAAATTTTTAAAAAGGATTTGGTGAATATGGTTCTTAATATTAAAATTGAAAAAGATAAGATTTATAATGCTTGTTAATTTGGGAAACAAGTAAAATCTACTTTTAAAGCTAAAACCTAAATTTTAACTTCTAGAGCATTACAACTATTACATATTGACCTATTTGGTCATTCGAGAACGGCCAATTTAGGAGGCAAGCATTACACTTTTGTCATAGTTGATAATTTTTCTAGATACAATTGGGTGTTGTTTTTGGTAATCAAGGATGAAGCCATTCACTCTTTTTCAAAATTTTAAAAAAAAGTTTAAAATAAAAAAGGCATCACCACAGCATGTATTAGGAGTGATCATGGTGGCGAGTTTGAAAACCTCTTCTTTGAAAAATTTTACAATGACCATAGTATTGAGCATCAATTCTATGTCCTAAGACTCTTCAACAAAATCGTGTTCTAAAGAGGGAAAATAGGTCTATTCAAGAAACAACTAGGACTATGTTAAATGAATTTTCACTTCGTCGTTATTTTTGGGTCAAAGTCATAAACACATGTTGTTATGTTTTAAATCGAATCTTGATTAGACCTACCTTGAATAAAAAACTCTATGAGCTTTGGCATAATAAAAAACCCAATATTGGATATTTTAAGGTGTTTGGATCAAAATATTTTATTTTGAACACAAAAGATAATTTGGAAAATTTTGATTCAAAATCCAATATTGGAATTTTTCTTGAATATTCACTAATCAGCAAAGCTTATAGAACTTTTAATAAAAGAACCCTAGTTGTTGAGGAATCCATGCATATCATTTTTGATGAATTTAACTCATTCTCTATGGAGAAAGTTATGTGTGATGATGATATTATAGATGATTTGAAAAACATGCAACTTGAGGATTCAATAAAAGATATGCAAGACAATTCCCCAAAGAAAGAGAAAAGCATTGCTAAAGAAGAAGGCAATAATAATGTGAGCCCTGAGCTCATATCCCAAGGGTATAACGATCATTTTACACTTTTACTGTTCGTGCTTTTGCATTCATCTCATACCCCGTGTGCGTGTGAGCCAGTTTTTGTAACTTAGATTGAGAAACTGATTAGTTAAGATAGAGTTTTGGGGTCATAAATGTAGGGACCTCAACGTAATTAAAAGTATATTTTATTTTGAGTGGGACTCCAATGATATTTTCCAATTTGGCGAGTATTAAATTGAGATTTCAAATTTTGTCGGGTTCGATCGACCAAATGGGTAATTCGTTCGATCAAAATTCTGGCTTTCGATTCGGTCGATCGAATGAGGAGTTCGTTCGACCGAAGTGATGGTTCGTTCGACCGAACAGTGAATCGTTCGACTGGTAATTTACAAGCTCTCTGAGTACTATTCATACCAAGGGATTCGGTCGATTGAAGTTACTATTCGTTCGATCGAAGGGGTGGTTCGGTCGATCGAATCTTTGATTTGTTCGATCGAATCGACGCGAAATAACGATTTTATCCTCTTCCAGAAGCTTTCTCCTTCAGTAAACTTAAGGGCAAAATGGTAATTTCATCCTTTTTCTATAAATAGGGATCCTAGGGTCGGATTTTTCAACTTGGCCTCCCTTTTTCTTCCTCTTTCTCTCTCTAAACCCATCCTCAATTTATGCCGAAATCTTGATTTCTTTTTGCATATGACTTACATTCCACGCATCTAACACTTCTGGCATATCAATTTGGCGTTTGGATCGCGAATTTGGAAAAGGGGAGCTAGGGTTTCAAAGTTGAATTTGGGAGTTTTCGGTTTCAAGGCGAAATCGGAGCAAACCGACCACACCATGAGATTCGTAGCTTCGATTTTATCACGTCTGTATGTTTATTTCGTCATTTTAAGCATTTTTGTTCGTATGGGTTTCGTATCGTTTTCCTTAGATTTCTTGCTAAATTCTTAGATTTTATGCATAATGTGAGTTGTAGAGAAGTCGTAGAGGTCGTAGGAAGCTA
>JAVXUL010017362.1:0-12064 GCA_035590515.1 Trichilia minutiflora
CGATGGATGCAAAATCATGAACAGAAAATGTGATGAAGTTACAAATATGCCCTTAAGGTACACACACGGGTGTGATACCTCACTTGTTATTTATTACTAAGAGAGAAAATTATAAGTTCTAAAGAACAAGGTAATATTGAACATAAAATGTACATCACATAGAAAACACAAAAGGTCGTCCCTTTAAGCTAAGATATCTTACTGTTGAAAGAGGTATGGATATTATTATCTCATCAAACTCTTGGGTTTCTAAGTCATCTCCTTAACTATTACACTCTACCACAAGACTTTTACCATCTGGTTAGTCTGATTTCTTAAGACTCGTTCTTACCGATCAAGTATCCTCATCAATTGGACCACACAATTGAGATCATCTTCAAATCGATCGTTGGTGCCTCAAGTATATGTGATAAATCCAACAAATATTTCTTGAGTATAAATACATTAAATACATTATAAATTCGACATAAATCCAGTGGTAACTCTAATCTATAAGCTACCGGTCTAATTCTTTTCATAATAGTGAATGATCTAATTTATTGAGGATGTAACTTTCTTTGATTTTTGAATCTAATTATTCTTTTTCATGGTGATACTTTCAAGAAAACTTGATTGCCTACTTTGAATTTCAATTCTCTTTTCTGATTATTAATATATGATTTCTACCTATCCTGAGCCACTTTTAATCTTTCTTTAATAATATTAACTTTTTTGGTGGTGATCTCAACCAATTCAACATTACCAAGCTTTCTCTCACCAACTTCATCCTTACATAACGAAGTTCTGTATTTTTTACCATACAAAGCTTTATAAGGTGTCATCCTAATGTTAGTTTAATAAATGTTATTATAAACAAACTTTATCAATGATAGGTGCATATCCTAATTACTTGAGAATTCTATAACGCATGCTCAAAACATATCTTCTAATGTTTAGATGGTCCTTTCTGATTGTCCATCCGTTTGAGGATGAAATATAGAACAAAAAGTCAATTGAGTGCCTATAAATTTTTAAAGTCTTGGCTAAAATCGAGATATAAAACGGGGATCTTGATCTGACACAATTGTAACTGACACTCTATACAGTCTAATGATTTTTGTTATATACAATCTTGCTAATTTTTCTAAGGAGAAATTTATTTCGAATGATAGAAAATAAGTCGATTTAGTGAGTCGATCTATTATTATCCAAATTACATCATAGCTAGCTTGTGTCCGAGGCAAACCGACTACGAAGTCTATAGTAATGTGCACCTACTTTTACTCAGGTATAGGTAGAGGCTATAGAGTTCTTACAGGCTTTTGATGCTCTGCCTTAACCTACTAGCATATCAAATATTTAGCTACAAACTTGGCTATATCTTTTTTCATCCCTAACTACCAATAAATGAAAGGTTTGATGAAAAAAAATTTCATCGTGATTTAGAAACTATGACACATTACTAGATGCTAACCATAGTCGTTGAGTGAAAAATGTTCGATATAAGCTTACGACTAAGCCACAATAAACCTTCATCATCATACCAAAAATTCTTGTGCATTTCTTTTATGAGAGATAGATAAAATATTATCTGTTGAGAGCTAGCACCTTCAAAGATAATATAAAGGCTAAAATAAATAAATAAGCATATATATATATATATATATATATATATATATATATTTATTATTCTTTAAAGTATTAAAGAATTTATATACTTGATATATTGATGTAATTCAAATAAATTACATACAAAATTGATAATATTGATTATCAAATATGTTAAAATATATTTTTAATACAAACTGGTTGATTCTAGGTTAAAATGTTTAATTTGGATAAAAAGATCATTTTACCCCTATATGATACATTATATAATTTAATGTAAATTATATTCTAAAATTGATAATTGTGACTATCAAAGGTAACAAAATATGATTTCAATGTAAAATGATGAAATCTCAATTAAAATGTTTAATTTAGATTGAAATTATCATTTTACTCTTATATTAAATTTGACCAAGGGCATTATAATAAATATATCATAATTATGGATTTATTAAAATTCAAAATATTAATTAAATGGTTAATTAATTTGCTATTTATTAAATTATTAAATACTTGAATAATTATATAATAATATTAATGGTCAATATTATTACAAATGGAATCATTTGATTGGATCAAATTTTTCCATATATGTTATATGGCTATTGGTCCAATTTGACTAGGTTGCATCTATCTAATCTAAATGTTGTTGTATCACATTGCTCCAATTAAAATACAATATTTATTAGATAAATATTGAATTAATTAATTGAAAAATAAAATAAAAAATATAAATATGCTTTATTTTTCAATTTTGGATAATTTTTTAAGCAAAATGTTGCTCTCTCTCCTTCCTTGTTCTGCCAAGCTTGAAGAAACCATGGGGATGGTGTTAAATGATGAGGTTTCATATTTTTAAGACTTAACTTCATCAAACCCTAAAGTTAGGAAGGTAAACTTACATAAACCCTAACTTGCTTCCATGGTTTTTTCATTGTTTTCATGAATTTTAGCATGAGATGCTAGGGAGAAAATTTTCAGATTTGTATACCCAAGCCATAGTTTCTATCAAGTGGTATCAGAGTATAATTGAATGATGGCTAAGAAGTTGTTTGCCTAGTGTTTTTAGTTTATTCCATAAAGGATGCCAAAATGGATAATTTTGGTCATGGTTGGATAATGATGGGAACTTGTTTTCCATGAGTCTCTAATGTGATTAGATGATGAATTGTGTAATTATGGAACCTTGATTGAGTTGAAAACATGTGTTGACATGTGTTTTTGAGTTTGGAACTCAATACGTAGACATATTGCCTCATTGGTGTTCATTGGCATTTTGATGTCTACATGGTCATCAATTGGTGGTTTTGGTGCTACTTTTGGTGTTGGAAAGTGAATATGGATGTTAAAATGTTTAAATTCATATTTGTTTTGTTGTGGCCAATATTGACATAATGATGAAAATATGTTTTCATTAACTGCAAGTGTTGTTAATTGTGTTTGTCATGTTAATGTATTATTGATGCAAAAATAAGCAGGTTTAGTTACTTAGAAATGGAAATGATTCATTTCCATGATTTCACATTTTGGCCATTATGATGTTAATAATGATCGAAATTGGTTTTCATCTATATTAATGTGATGTTTATATTGTCATTAACATGTATAGGTTACTTGGAAAATGAAATCGTTTCATTTACATTATGACAATAATTTTAGTCACAAAGATGTGTTAATGGAAAAATGTTTTTCATCAAATAATATCTTAGTTAATGGCTAGATTAACATAAATAAATGCTTGGAAAATTGAAAAATGTTTTTGTTTCTATGATTATACAATTTTCAGCCATAATGTTTTTTCAAGTAAAACTTGTTTTTCAAATTATTTTATGAATGTTGGAATTGGAAATGTTTCATTTTCGTACTTCATAAAGTTGGTCATATTAAATTGGTATTTAAAAATTGTTTTTGAGTTCCGTTTAATATGTCAATTATGTTCAATAAACAAGTGTAGCAATGGTTGATACCTTAAATTATATATATATATGTTTTGTGGTTTTAATGTTAGAAAGTTGTTTGTATATGAAAATAGTTTTTGCACAAAATGGTTTTGTGCTTATTTTCAAGATCGTTAAACATATTTATATATTGCACCAATTGTTGATGCATTAATTGTATGCGTAAAATAGTTACATATATATATATATATATAAATTATTATGGTTGAAAATTTGGAATATTACACAAAAAAAATTTTGTGTACTTTGTCATTAAATTATAACCCATATTTGTGATAATACTAAATATTGATTTCGTAAATATTCATATGATGAATATATTATGATTTCGCTTGTAGTTACAATTTTGGTTGCATAATATATGTATTTAAATTATTAGTATATATATAAATAAGCCATTATGTTTTGTTTATGTACTTAATTATTATTAAATGTGTGAAAATTTAAATGTTTGATTTATATTTTAAATATTATACATTTGATTAATTGTATGCATATATATATATATATATATATATATTTTTGATGTGTATGTATGCAATTATTGCACATATTTTTATATGCATTTAATACATGTTATTGTATATTTATATATATAGATATGTGTAGAAATGTAGTTAGATAGAAACAAAACATAAGATTTAGTCTAAGAAAAATGTGATTTGTTAGAAAACTTTAGTAATTGTTACTAAGTGTATTGGTGCGACATGTTAATCATGTCAACATCATAAGTTAATTCGGTCAATGACTAGTTAGCTTAGTTTAACTAATTAATGTTATTTAATCAATCGAAAAATTTCAACAAGCAAAATAATGTTTCTACTACAACTTGTTACCTAAACAATAATATTTACACAAACAAAATTTTCTTGTGAGACAAGTGAAACTTATACACAAACACCAAACCTTTTGGAAGACAAAAGAAACAAAACACTAGCAAACATGAAAATTTGTTTTTCAACTTAGAAATTTGTTTTCTAATTTAAAAACATGTAAATATTACATGTATAGTAACAATTAAAGAATTGTTGATAAAATCATGTAATTTTCAAAAAATAAAAGATGTGTATATATATGTGTGTGTGTGTGTGTATTTGTTGCTAATAATATTTTTCCAAGTGTTGAATAAATATTAAAAGTGTTTGTTAGTAACAACATTCATTCATAAGATGATTGAATAATAATAATAATTGTTTTAAGAAAATTTATATAATAAATTGTTTACTAAATAAAATATATATGTGGGTTTTAAGAAAATAACATGTTAACAATATGTGTGTTTATAACATATGTATGACACATATAAAATTTATATACATACAAACTCCCTAATAAAATTATTAAATCCATGCCTCCCATGGTAGGGTAACTTTGAATTCTTTGACATAAAATCATAGCCGCCCAAGATTCTATTATGTGAGGGGTGTGGTATTTGTGTCGTAGAATTTAGTTACCTGGTTCTTGGGTATGGGTTTTAACTTTGACTAAGATTTCTATTACGTGAGGGAAAGGTGAAAATAACATCTTTAAAAAGAGCTATAATTTGAATTTAATTGATCTAGGGTGCCAAGATTTCTATTATGTGAGGCATCTGAAGTTAGGATAAAATATGAATCAAACTTTACATTGGATGTAAAAGAAAAAGAGTTTCTTACTTATCGAAATTAATTAAACAAGATTTCTATTATGTGAGGTTGGTTAATTTTGATAAGATGTTGATTCCCTACTGATGATAATAAAACTCTAACGAAACTTTTGAGTTCTTCTTTAGGGAGTATGAGATTCAAATTAAATAGTGAAATCTAATACAATTAGCACTTTATAACAATAACTTTGAAAATTGTTTAATTGTTATATTTTAACTTGTTTGAATTTAAAATAGATCGATTTTATTAATTTATTTATTAATACAAATCACTAATAATCTTTTTTTTTTCTTTTCAGTTTCTCAAAATGATATCATATTAAAACAAATAGAAAAAATTAGTTAACTGGGTTCTCTTTAGATGAATTCATTAACTAATGATAATTAATACTTCTTTTAAAATTGCCTTTAGTTAATTTGAATCATGTTACAATGCATTATGTAATCAACATGTCTCTCGTATCATAGGCCTTACATTACTAATGAAAAATTACAGTCACTTGTTATTTAATGCTAAAATTAAATTCCCACATCCAATTTTCAAACAGTAATCTAATCTCTTCATATATGTATGCAACATATCAAAAACAATTGTTGTTTTTAACTTTTAATAAGTTTATCATCATTCTTAAATTAACTCACTAGACTAAGATTAAGAGTTTATCACACTTATAGAATGGACTATATGTTATCATGTAAATACACCTAAGATAGGTTTTAACCTTTTTAGGAAAATTAGGTGTTACAACATGTATCCCAAAACTAACTAACTAACTAACTATATATATATATATATTGAATAACTAATATAAATGTTGTCTCAAATTCTCTAGTAGACTCTAGTGTGTGTGTGTGTGTGTGTGTGTGTGTATAAGTCGATTATAAGAAGATACCTAAAAATCCTTAAACTTGCATGCTATCACCATCTTCTAAGTTCCTCAGTCAAACCAGATAAACCTGAAATTGAAACTGTCAGGGAATGATTATACAACAGTACACGTAGTGAATAGATATTTAAATCATTTAAACCATAGAAACAGAATATCTCATAAGAGTATAATACTGAAAAATATTATTGATAAAGCATATCGAATCCATTTCCATCCCATTTTTATCTTCTCTCAATATAGACCACTGCTCAGTACATGCTTATCGACGAAAAATTATCTCTGGATCTATTATTGCTGGTACACTGTCACTACAATCAATTGTACCATATAATCCCCTTAATTTATTTTACTACATTCTCAAACTAGGTATAATTTTGAGAAAAATTACATATGTATCTTAATCCTCATGAAATCAGGGATTATCAATAGTATAATTATAAATTTAATCATATGATAAACGAAATAAAAATCAAAATCATAAACAACTTCATTCTTCTAGATAACTACTAGGCCCGAACCTTCAAGATCTCATACTCATGTCTATTACAAAAATAAAAGATTAGTCAACCTCAAACTATCATGCTTATAATCATATCATCTGCACCAATATATCATTAAACAAAAGTCAATAAATTAAAGTACATGCTCTTAGTGTGAATGTACCATGGTCTATAAGCTAATTAATCTTATATGTCCCATCCTTAGGCTATTGGATTTCCTTTACCTATCTAGACTATAGGAAAATCTTCATCCATCACTTTTTATAATCTCTCGGCACATAAGGCCAGAATCACCATCATCATTATGTAAGGGTGGACTCAAAATCATCCATACACAAAACTAGAGTCATCCCACTTAACATATATCATTGGCACAATAGGCCCTCGTAATCATCTTATCCACACACCCTGGCACAGAAATGACCATCCTAACCTGATATCAATAATTTTAATTATTACTCTCTAGTTTTAACCAAAGAAAGATTCTTATTTTCATAATCAATTTTGTATCATCATAATCACTTTATAATAATAAAAATTAGATCTAATATAATGATTTCATAATCAGCCTCCAGGCCTACTTTATATAGATCATGTTGTAAAACCATTTAAATCTCATGGAACATATAAACCACCATTCTTATTTTGAGAATAAATTATTTTTAAGTATAAAATCTCAAATAAAAGTATAACCTACTCTGTGGTCTATTCGATTTTTCTCCATAGAAAAATCCTTATCGCATAGAGCTATTAAGATTATATGCTATGTGGTCTATTAGATTGTTCTTAATGGGATAATCCTCACCTCATAAAACTATTAAGATTATATGCTCTGTGGTCTATTGGATTTCCCTCTATGGGACAATCTTTACCTCCTAGAGTTATTAAAATCATATGCCTTATAATCTATTGGATTTTTCTTTATGAGACAATCCTCATCTCGTAAAGCTAATAGACAATAGCATGCTAGATGTCCTTATCTTGGATGCTCGGTTATCTATTGGATTTTTAAATATTGGACAATCCTCATCTCATCGAGTATTATATCAATACTGGCTCATACGACCAAAAAACAAGAGTATGGCTTCATAGCCTAAAAACCAAACAAAACCCAATTCACTAATCTCGGCTCACAAGGCTATATGAATAATATAGCCATTACTATCACACAAGTATGTAAACTATTTCAAGGTAACATACATCAAATCTTGTATACTTACTTCTATAATCCTAGCCTCGTATGGCCTATCATCAATACCTATCAATATATATATTTTCAAATTTATCTAACAGATTAATTTTATTGGGATTATTAAATTTCACCCACATTATTTCAGGCTGTATGGTAAATCCTCACCCATACTGTAATGATTTTATTAGGAAATCAATTTCAATATCAAATATTTATCGATCTTTAGGGTCCTACCCACTTTATTTCAAGCTATATAGATGATCAATGACCAACAAGAAAATGTGTGCACATATAGATAGCATACTATATAACATAAGGACATTGAATCCTACACATCCTATCTCGGACTGCATAATCTATCCTCATCCCTAGGACTATTGGATTTCATCCATCCTATCTCAAACTGAATGGCCAATCCTCACCCATAATGTAATCAAGGATAAAGGTACACAAGGCCGATAACCAATATTAGTGACACCTAAGGCCAAAATCATAAACGGCTCATAAAGCCAAATCAAACATCAATGACATTCAAGGCTAAAACCATAAAAACTAGCACTCAATGCCAAATCACAATAAAGTGAAAACTTTGGTTTTCCAGCCTTAACTCACATTTTTATAATAATAAGTATGTATTCATACAGACTTCATCATTAATATCTGTATCAAACGAGATAGTCATAACCAATGAAATGAATTTATACCAATCTCCGATCATCATTATACAAACTTACCAAACATACCACAAGCATGTATAGTCATCAAAATCAATAGTTATATATAGCTTCTGATCGCAAACACATTATACAATTCATTGTTTAGATTTACCACAAGCAAAGGATGCTCCTAATCACCATACAATAATATCCAATACCTCATTGATATGATTATATATACATATGCATATATTCTATCATTTTGAAGCATATAAAAACATATAACATTCTTAAATATCATTTAAGGAGAGCAAGAACAAGATAATATCCACTCATGTATATGGAGGGTGCACACTCTCTATAACCTTTCCACTTCGCTCCTCAAGCTTTCCCTCAAGTATTCTATGCCTATAAATACATATCAATATTTACATTAATAATTAACCTCAAATAATCAAAATCATTTCTACATACCATAAATTCCTTACTAACCTTGGACTTTGAGTCAACACTCAATGACCATCATGCTTTTATTCTAGGATAACTTTACAATCATACATTGATTTTAACCATTCTATACATCATTGTAAATCTATGACATAGGACTATAACTTTGATGAAGAATACTTTTTCTTATTCAGAATGTATCAATATAGATAATTCAATAAAATTGAGTGTCGTATATTCACATCTCAATCTGCGCATCTTTATAAAAATTATCATAACTTTTTAAATACTTGACAGAATCTAGTAAGAATTAGACCATATTAAAATACACATCCAGAAGTTCAATTTTATACCAAGCATGATAGAAATGGATATCTGAGATAAGAGTTATAAAGTCTTAAATTAACCTTATGAATACTACTATTTACAAAAAAATTTGACTCATGTTAAAAACTTAAATTAATAATTCTAAATCAGCTTACATGCATCCATAATCCACTTATTTCTCACTTAATACATCAATATCATGCTTGGTGCTTCATATCCTCAATGAATCGTGAAACCTTATTTTCATAAATCATTCACAATATAAATCAAACTCAAATACCTCAATATGGGTTTAGAAGAATACTCTCTTCATTTTCAGCAGAAGATCTTATGTTTTCATCAAAACCCCAATAAGCTTTGATTATTATTCTAGTGATTTTTCTAGCAATCCATGACCATAATTAGGTTCTCCTCGTCAATATAAGTTCAACGGTACAAACAACATGTCAATTGAATAAGTATTTGTGAAGTTATGATTGAATAATCTTTCTTTCTCTACTCTCTTTCTATTGTATTTTCTTTTTTAAAAATAAAATAGACGACAATGGAGGAAAAATTTTGATCCTTTTCTTCTCTTGGACCCGAGAAAAAACTGAAGAACAAAGTAAAAACTGAATTATTTTAGTCCCCTTAATTCATATATAAATAAAAAGACTAGAAAGACATATTTAACCTTGAAATCAAAAAAAAATGGAGGAGAAAGCATGAAAATGGGTAAAAGAGTCTTTTTTGAGTTAGATATTTATTTACCAAGATCAAAAATGATATACAACGTAATTTTCGTCAAAAAGTATCGATACCTTCTCAAAGGTATCGAAACCTTTGATTTGGGTATCAATACCTTGAGTCTAAGTATTGATACCTTTTTAAAAAAATTAATTTTCTGGCCCAAGTTTCGACATCTTTGACAAAGGTGTCAAAATCTTGTAAAATATCATTCTGGTCCCTGAGTCTTGAAACATATCATTGAAATCCTTGTATTCTAATGCTATTTTTTCTCTCATTTAAAGTTTGATTTCACTTCTGTTTCTTTCTTTAGAATCTTCTTTATTCCCTCTTGCAATAGAAATAAACCTTATATATCAATAGAAATTTAGGTCGAAAGTATGGGTATCCATCTAAAATTCTTATGAAAATCTGACAATGACATGATTTATTATTAACTTCAATTCTCTCTCATATGGCCTCAGATTTGACTCAAATTTAATTCATTTCATTTGTATTTGAGTCTTCTTTAATTAGAAATAAACATCCCATCATTTATATTTTTCAATCAATAGATTTTTAACTCAAAATCTCAGGTGCACAGTGAGAATCTTATGAACACTTTTCAAAACTTAATACCTTTCATTCAAAACTTATCAAATCACTTAGTAATCATCACCACGGCCCCACTCACTAATAATACACCTGAATATAAAGTTTTTTCAAATAATAAAAGTATCTTTTTATGAAAAAACAATCAAAATTCCCTAGAATAAAAAAAATATGGGACATTACATCATCCCCTCCTTATAAGAGGATTCATCCTTGAATCTTGATTGAAATTGAAAGCTTAGAAATCATATCCCTTATAAATATCCTAGTTACACATGTTCAAACTTTAAATACCACAATCAATCATCAATACTAGATAAAAGTATTAGTATAAAAATTTAACTTGAATCATTATATTCATAAGTACCATTCTATCATTATAATACACATGCCACGAAGTAACCAAAATGCTCACAACACAATTATTCTTAATGAAATTCAAAATCTAGCTGAGTTAACAATGTCATAATCACTAACTATTAAAAATTGAAATTATATACAAGACAGTCCTCATTTTTTTCTAATTACAAGTAGAGGTATTTTAAAATACCTCACTTGTTATTTATTACTAGGAGAGTGTACTATCACTTCAACCTAAACAAATACAGAAATTTAGAATATGTGGACAAGTCATAAATAATAATCACAATCATATCGTTATGTCAAGTAAGATGACAACGACTTTTAACCCATTACTCATATAATTATAACCTGAATTATCATTAATTCAAATTCATAATCATGAATGCTAAATAAATCGTAAAATCTATAAAGCAATTCAAATGTCAAATACTTTATAGTCTATAATCCGTGGCACTTAAAGCCAAGCTAACATTCGAAACTATCTTAACTCTCATTTTTAATATGAGTCGAAGAAAACTCATTATAAAATTTAATGTTGATGCATTCTTATAACTCGACTTACTTTAGTCCACTGAGATACTTTTTAAAAATCATTTAAAAATCATATAAACTTGGTTTCAACAATTAGATTCAAATATTTTTTAAAAAATCAATTTTTAAAATAATAAACTTTGTGTCACATAAAATATTATTGCTGCTTTGGGTCAAAACCTATATGCATAGCCTAGCAATCTCCTCTCTTATTCTGATGTAGGAGTGGGCTCAATCCTAACCCTTGCCATCCTAGAAACCTGTCAGAAGTCATTCCTTACTCAAGCTCTCTTGTCCCGAAGCCACCTCCCGCTCTTATCGAACCAAGTTGTTACAGATTTGTTACCCAATCCATACCATCGAACTAAAGGAGAGTATGCTCTAATACCAAACTATCAGACCCTAACCAAACATGTATCCCAAAATTAATTATATATATAGAGAGAGAGAGAGAGACTAGAGTCCACTAGAGAATTTGAGAAAATATTTATACTAGTTATTAAATATATGTCACATCCCGACCCGTGGATCCCACCTATGACAATCGCCACAGACCTCCAGGGTGTACTCAATTACACAGAATACCACCTGTAGGCCTGTAAGGCTTTTACAAAACCTGTTTTCACAAAATTTCCACATAACACTCCCAAT
>JAVXUL010017373.1:0-12064 GCA_035590515.1 Trichilia minutiflora
GATTCCTTTCTATGTCAATTTCAAGGATCCTTCTAGCTGACCCCAAGTCCTTCATGTCAAATTCTGCACTCAAAACTTCCTTCAACTTCAGCAGCCTCTCCTTACTCTTACCAGCTATCAGCATGTCATCCACATAGATCAGCAAGAACACCATGCTTTCTAGATCATTTCCCTGAAAATAAACACAATAATTATAGTGACTTCTTGCAAAGCCTGCTCTCTTAATGAAATCATCAAACCGAAGATTCCATTGCCTTGGTGATTGCTTTAAGCCATAGAGAGACTTTTTCAACAAACAAACTAAGTCATCAGCACCTTTCTTGACAAACCCTTCAAGCTTCATGAAGGAAGGCAGTCTTTCACTAAGTCATCAGCACCTTTCTTCTTTCAAATGTCCATGAAGGAAGGCAGTCTTCACATCTAAGTGTTCAAGTTCTAAGTCATAAACAGCCATAACTGACAGCAAAAACCTTATGGACATATGCCTCACCACAGGTGAGAATATTTCTGAGTAATCCACTCCTACTTTCTGAGTAAATCCCTTTGCCACCAGCCTTGCCTTGTACCTGTACTTTCCATCTACTTCTTCTTTCTTTTCACAAGCATTCTGTCAGCAAGTTTCTTCACCAGCACCCAAGTCTTATTTTTATTCAGAGACTCCATTTTCTCCTGCATAGCTCAAAGCCAATCGTCTGCATTTGGTCCTCTCAAAGTTTCTCTTACAGTTGATGGTTCAGCTTCAATTACCTCCTCAGCATTTAGCAATGCATATGCTACCAAATCAGCATAACCATACCTGCTAGGAGGTCTGATTTGTCTTCTGATTCTATCCCTGGTCAACTTGTATTCTGAATCTTCTTGAGGCTGATAATCTTGCTCAATATCTCCTCCTGCATCAGCTGCCTCAGTTTCAGAATCAAGTTTATCCACTTGCACCTCTACTTTTTCCTGATTTTCACCTTTGGTTTCAAGCTCCACCTAAAAGTGAGTTTTCCTCCTCTGAGTTTCAATGTCTTCATTGTTTTTGTTCCCTGTGATACCATCTGTTGTCATACATTCTTCAACAAATTTCACATCCCTACTGATTATTGTCTTTCCTTCTCTCCCATTGTGGTACCAAATTTTTCAACCTTTGATGCTATCTGGGTAACCAAGAAACACACCCTTTACAGCCCTAGTCTCTAGTTTTCCTTTCTTCACATACACATAGGCTGTTGAACCAAATACTCTCAGGTTCTCCTGTGATTGTACAACACCAAACCACAACTCTTCAGGTGTCTTGTACCCTAGCACAGAAGATGGACTTCTGTTCTTCAAATATGCTGCTGTTGTCACTGCCTCAACCCAGAAAGTTTTTGACAGACCAGAGCTGATCAACATGCACCTCACCATCTCTAGTAGGGTCCTATTAAGTCTTTCTGCCACACCATTTTGTTGGGGGGTGTATGCTACTATCCTGTGCCTGCTGATACCTTGCTCATTGCAGAATTGGTTAAAGGTTGCACTGCGTAACTCAAGGCCATTATCTGTCCTCAATGCCTTGACCTTCTTAGTTTTCTGATTTTGCACCAACTTCAGCCAGTCCTTGAACTTTCCTAACACCTGGTCCTTAATCTTAAGTGGATACACCCATACTTTCCTAGAGTAGCCATCAATCAAAAAGAGAAAGTACTTAGATCCACCTAAAGATAAGGTTTGTGTAGGTCCCCAAAGATCTGCATGTATATACTCCAAAACCGAATCAGATATATACCTCCCCTTTTCAAACTTAGTTCTATGATGCTTCCTAAATATACACTATTCACAGAACCTAAGTTCCTTTCCTTACCTGCTACACCCTTTAGAATTTGTTGTTTCACTAATTCCAACAACCTCTTCTCTCCTAAGTGACCCAACCTTCTATACCAAAGCATCAACATATCCTCTCCCTTTCCAGAAACTACACTCACATCTCCTGTAATGGTTTCACCCTCCAGTACATATAATCCAGCCTTCCTATTAGCTTTCATTACAACTAAGGCTCCCTTGCACACTTTAAGGATCCCATTTTCTGCCTTAAAGGTGCAGACTACATTTTCTAGCATGCCCAAAGAAACTAGATTGTATTTCAGACCTGGTACATACCTAACATCCTACAATTCTACCACAGCACCATTGCACATCTTCATCTTAACTATCCCAACATCCCTCACTGCACAAGTCATGTCATTGCCAAGTATTACCTTCCCAAGATTATCTAAAGTCAAGTTTGAGAATAACAACTTACTTGGACATAATTGGAATGTACATTCTAAGTCCAAGATCCATTATTAAAGTACTCTACCTTCATCTTGTGAAGCCATCAATAGAAAAGACTCCTAGAAATTTGCTTCAGGCACCATAACAGCATCTGGTTTGTTTCCTGCAAACTTCACAGTTTTCTGTTGTTTTCTCTCGCGATAATTCCTCTTGAAGTGACCTTCTTTGTGGCAATGAAAGCACTTCATTCCCTTACTTCTTGATCTTGACCTGAATTCCCTCTTTCCTGCCATCTTTCTTGTCTGTTCTTCCTCTGACATTCAAATTTTCTCCTGAATATCCTTTCTTTTATTAGCTTCTTTTGTTCAGTTCCTTTGAGTTGAGTGCACTCTTCACATCAGCCATTGAAACTGAAGATCTCCCATACATAAGGTATCGATGAAGTATTCATAAGAGGCTAGCAGAGAGGTTAACATAATCAAGGCCTGGTTCTCATCCTCCACCTTGACATCTACCATTTCAAGATCCAGCATGAGTTTATTGAACTTATCCAAATGCTTCTCTATTGATCCACCTTCTTCCAAGAAAAAGGTGTACATTTGTTTCTTCAAATAGAGCCTTTCGCAATGGACTTTTGCTGGTATCTCTCCTTCAGTTTCTGCCAAATGCCCCTTGTTGTGGTCCCCTTTGTCACCTCCATAAGTACCTTATCTGAGAGAGATAGAATAAGGGCACTTCTTGCCTTCCTCTGAACTTCATTTATCTCGGCTTCTATAAGCTTCTTTGCTTCAATACTGATTTCATCTTCTTCCAGGGCATAATCAAGTCCCTTATATTCAAGAAAAGCCCTCATTTTTAACTTCCACATAAAGAAGTCTCCATCTCCATTAAATTTCTCAATGGTGAATTTGGCAGTCACCATTCTTCTTATGCAGCAAAGACTGTGAGTTGTTTAATCCTTCTTTGGATTTCTCCTTGCTCGTTGAAGGCTCTGATACCACCTGTAAAATAGCAAACACAGGAACTTGCCAAGACAGAAGTTGTAGAACTTCTCCTCCTTCACCTCCGAGACAATAAACAAGAAACTCAAAAACTCTCACAACTCTTCACTTTGATTAACCAGCACACTTAACACTTAATCAGCAAAAGAGTTTTAACAAAACCATTTGCAATCCAGAAAGGTAGAAAAGAAAATGAAAGAAATGAATTACAGAAAAATGATGATGAAAGAAAACCAAGAAAGAAAGACTTAATGAATCCACCAAAAAATTGAATCCTTTTTCAGTGCCTTCTTCATTTTATTTCTCTATTTTTATAACTAGAAAAATTACAGCTGTATTCTCTGGTTGCTACCCCAACTCCCTTCTTGATTTCAGCTCTATACAAGATTTGTAAGTTAGTTATTTAACTAACTTCCTGAAAACAAACAAGTTTAATCTAGCTGGCTGCTTCTCAACAGACCACATCAGCAACTCTTCCTTCATTTGTTGCAGTTTGTAAATCACACCTTCACAGCAACAAAAAAATCTGTGATGAAATAACCATCTATTCCAATGAGCAAATATAACAAAAATATTTGCACTACTTGAACCCACCTGCTTAACTTAATTCTTCTAAAGCACTCACTTTCCTTGTCTGCACATAGGGAAGACAATTAAGCTATTGAGATGAAGTTCTTTCAAATGTGTAATATTGCATAAATCAAACCAACCAGATCCATTTGTGATAATAGTGGCGATCAGGGTCTCCACTCCAACCAGAATATCATTAATATCATTCAAGTTTGCATCAAAGCACCTGTAATATTAAAAACATTATTAAATTAACAAAAATTAGTAAAAGAAGGAATTCATGGGCATATAGGGAAGATAATTAAGCTATTGAGATGAAGTTCCTTCAAATATGTAATATTGCACAGATGAAGCCAATCATATCAAGTTGTGATAATAGTGGCAATCAAGGTCTTCACTCTAACCAAAATATCATTAATATCATTCAAGTTTACATCAAAGCACCTGTAATGTTAAAAAGATTATTAAATTGACAAAATTTAATAAAAGAAGGAATTCATAGGCAAGAGAGGTATGAATTGTCTATTTGTGAAGAAAAATTTAAAGCCAAACATCAACATAATTATAAACATTCAAAAGACAATACAATAGACAATAAAACTAAATTTCTTTCTTATAAAGCGTCACAAGCATAAACATTAGTGTTTATCTTGATAATTTTTAATTTTCTAGACAATGCAGCACAATTATGTATTATACAAGGATCCAAATAGCATTAAAAAGTGAAACAAAACTAAATTTCTTTCTTATAAAGCATTTCAAGCATAAACATTAGTGTTTATCTTGACAATTTTCAATTTTCTAGAGAATGTAGTACAACCGTGTGTTATACAAGGACCAGAATAGCATTAAAAAGTGAAGCATCCTTTAGAACTCACATGATGTATATGCACAAGTGAAAGAATAATGCGATGTATACCAAAGTTAATTTTGTGTCCCATGTTGTGCTACATCACCTAGTATCCAAAACTTGGGATACCAACTTGACATTATAGCATTACTCCAATGAAAAAGATTATCTTATGAAGAATAAACCTGCAAAATTTTCTCTCAATAGCATACTATTCTTATAATTTAGCAAGGATAACAAAAATGAAGCATAAAGAATTAATCTTTACCTACACAAAAATTGCTAAGCATGCATGAATCAACAAAATTTCCTCAATAAAACTATTATGCATACACAAAAGGAAACTCATTTATACAAATCATTCAATTATTTTTCACAAATACTCAAAACCTGAAAGCCAAAAGCACCCAAGTTCAATAGCCTAACATTCTAATCCAAACATTTTTTTTTAGCCCGAAACCTCCCATACTTAACCATCACTACGGCATCCAGCCACACACGGGGATAGGTACCCCCTCCCGCAGAGCTTGTGACCATAAATCATATTACCCTACCCTTAACCACTAAGTGTTTGTGCAGGGACCACCCGTAACGGTACCAAGCACAGGAATAAACCGGGACCTCCACCTTGACTAATCCAAACATGTAGACAAAGAATTGCTAAACAAAGGAGAAAGCTAAGTGGTGTAAAGTTTTATATAAAAAATTAAACATTATAAAATTCAATTTAACTCTACATTGAAATTCTTAAATACTAAAAAATGGCAAACACCTCAGTGAAAAAAGTCTCTGTCAAGTTTATGACCATATTTGATATAGGTATATATATTGGTATACACATGGATACATATAGGTATATGACATATGTTATCCCATTTGATTTTGTGTGTCTGATTCATAATTTATATATTTTTATGAATACATATCTTAGGCATACATATATAACTTTCTTATTATTTTCATATTGAAATTTCTTTTTTCTCTTATTGCAAAGATTTTTCACATAAATTTAGTGTAACTATGCCATTGAATTGTTTTCCTGATCTATTATTATTGTTTATTGTTTTAATCTCTATTTTCGCACAAAAGTCTCAAACATTTTAGCAAACACAATATCGTTTTGGCACATAACCGAAATTCTTGATTGTAATTTTCGATATCTCTCTGATACCGTTTAAGTGCACAATTGAACTCCTTAAGCAAAATTTCCCCCTCTTCTCAATGTCATTTTAACACCATTTGTGATAATAGTGAAAATTAAGTTACTGAGATGAAGTTCTTTCAAATATATAATATTTCACAGATGAAACCAATCAAATCCATTTGTGATAATAGTAGTGACCAGGGGTCTCCACCCCAACAAGACATCATTCAAGTTCGAAACAAAGTATCTATAATGTTAAAAAGATTATTATACTTATAAAAATTAGTAAAAGAAGGAAATCATGGGGAAGAGAGGTATGAAGTGTATATTTCTGAAGAAAAATTTAAAGCCAAATGTCAAAATAATTATACACATTTAAAAGACAATGCAATAGACAATAAAACTAAATTTCTTTCTTCTAAAGCGTCACAAATAAACATTAGTGTTTATATTGATGATTTTTAATTTTCTAGACAATACAGCACAACTGTGTGTCCTACAACTACCAAAGTAGCATTAAAAACTGAAAAAAAAAAAAACTAAATTTCTTTCTTCTAAAGCATTTGAAGTATAAACATTAGTGTTTATCTTGATAATTTTCAATTTTCTAGAGAATGCAGCATAACTTGTTAGGGAGAATTGCGGAATTTTCTTTTTGATTAAACCTGTGAAAAATCAAACAAATACACCAAACGTAAATATGGACAGCAAAATAATGATCAACACAATTCAATTTTTAATGTAAAAAACTCCTCCAATGTGAAGGATAAAAAATCATGGGACCGTTCTCGGGGTCCATCCAAATTTTCACTATAAACGTTTAAGTACAAACCTAAATCCAATAGTTACAAAACCTATCTCACAATCACCAATAATAATAGATAAACACTCTCAACAATTACAAGTGAAAATCAACCCCAAAACAACTGAAAATTAGTAGAAAACAAATCTTTCTCACCCAAAAATAAGCATCTTCAAAATTAGTTTCCAGATCTGACTTATAATTATCCAAACGACAAACCAACTGTTCAAATTGAAGAACAAGATGTTCTGAACGTACGTCTAAAATTTCAGTTCGATTGGTCCGTGAATCATACACCGATATTTGTAAAACAAAGATTACACGCTGAAAATTTTTTGAAAACTGCACTTCTGTCTCTCTTTTTGGCCTTTCTTTTGCTGTTTCTGGTTCTGATTTTCTACTGTCTACCATCATTGATTTTGTCTATACCTATTCTTCTTCTATTCCAAAAATTGTTCACTATCTCATTGCTTATATATAGAAAGAGAGAGAGTTTAATTAGGTTATAAAAACATTAGTTGTTTGGGCTTTGGGCTGGACAAGATGGGTAAAGCCCAACAAATCTCCCCCTCCAATCCAACTAAGGAGATATCATAACTCCAGAACATTATGTAGAAATCATATAGGCCTTATGCTAACAAATTCAAATTTTTTCTTCGAAAATATTTTGGTGATCATATCAGCACCATTGTCATTGATATATACTTTCTTAAGTTCTATCTCTTTAAACTCTAAAGTATCTCGAATCCACTAATATCTAACATCAATATACTTGGATTTTGATTGAAAAGTAGAGTTCTTCGCAAGATGTACAGCACTTTAATTATCACACAGTAATACAAAACTATCTTGATTCAAACCAAGCTCCCGCGTCAACTCTTTCAACCAAAGCAACTCTTTACATACTTCTATGGTTGCAATAAATTCTTCTTCTGTGGTAGATAAAGCGACACATTTTTGCAATCTAGACTATCATACTCTTGTTACCCTTAGAATGTCATCAAATAACCCAAAACAAATCTTTTAGTATCAACATCTCCTGCCATATCTAAATCGATGAATCCAGTGATTATTGCCTTCTCACTTTCAAATAAAAGTTTTAAACTGGAAGTATCTCGAAAATATCTCAAAATCTACTTCACTGCATTCCAATGTTCCGTTCCTGGATTTGAAAGAAAACGATTGACCATTCCCACAGCATGAGCTAAATCTGACATGGTGCAAACCATTGCATACATCAAACTACCAACCGCAGATCTATAAGAAACACTTTCCATCTCTTTCACTTCCTTCTCACTAGATAGACATTGTTTCTTACTAAGCTTAAAGTGTGTAGTAAGAGCGGTGCTCACTACTTTAGTTTTATCCATGTTAAACCATGAATTACTTTCTCAATGTACTTTTCTTCTGATAACCAGATCATTCTAGCTTTTCTATCACGACTGATCCTTATTTCAAGAATTTACTTAACCAGTCCTAGATCTTTCATTGCAAACGTCTTGCATAAATCACTCTTCAACTTCTTGATATTATAAGCATCTTAAGCAACTATAAGCATATCATTAACATGGAGCAATAAAATGATAAAGTAATCATCAAAGAACTTTTTTACAAATACATAATGATCAGAAGTAGTCTTTTTATAAGCTTGCTCCCCCATAAAAGATTCAAATTTTCTATACCATTATCATGGTGCCTGTTTTAATCCGTATAAGCTCTTATTTAACTTGCAAACAAAATCCTCTTTACCTTTCACCTTATATCCCTCTAACTACTCTATATAAATTTCTTCCTCTAGCTCACTATAAAGAAAAGCAGTTTCACATCCATCTGCTCAATCTCAAGATCAAATGTAACTGCTAAACTCATAATAACTCTGATAAAAGACATCTTAACAACTGGAAAGAAGATCTCATAAAATCAATCCCTTTTTTCTAACTAAATCCCTTGATGACTAGTCTAGCCTTGTATAGTGGATGTTAAGAATTCTCATATTGCTTCAATCTGTAAATCCAACGATTTTTCAAAGCTTTCTTGCCCTTAGACAATTTTATTAACTCAAATGTGCAGTTGTCAATCAAGGATTTCATCTCATCATTCATCGTATCAACCCACTCAGTTTTATTTTCATCCTCCATTACTTCTTTAAAGTACTCAGGCTTATCACTGTTAGTCAAAAGCATATACTGATCAATAAAATACCTAGAAGAAAGACGATGGTCTCTAGTAGACCTTCTCAAAATAGTAGTCGATGGCACAGTAGTGTCATCAATATGATCATCCATATTATGTACAACCTGTTGCTCGTCCTGAATCTGATCATACATTACTGTAGAAGGAATTGGATCAATATCAACATATGAATATGAATTCTGGGGAACTGTTCTCTCTACCCTTTTGATGTCCTCAAAGATCTGAAAATAACATCTTGGCTTCTTAAAATCTTCTTGTCAATCGGTTCGTACAATCTATAGCCAAGCTCATCAGAACCATAACCAAGAAAAATACATTCTTGTGTCTTAACATCTAACTTAGACCTTTCATCTTTTAGAACATAAAGGCTTTACTACCAAACACTCTCAGGTGATCATAGAAACATCCCTTTCAAGTCAAACTCTCTCTGGCACATCATCATCTAGAGCAATTGTACGAGATAGATTAATTACGTGTACCGTTGTACTTAATGCTTCACCCTAAAAAGATTTTGGTAATTTTGTATCTAAAATCAAGCATATAACTCTCTCTACAAGTGTCTGATTCATTCCCTCGCTATACGATTTAACTAAGGTGTCTTAGGTGGTGTTTTCTGATGCCTAATGCCTTATTGCCTGCAGTACTCATCAAAAAGACCAATATACTCACCACCATTATCTGACCGAATACACTTCAACTTTTTTTTGGTTTGTCTCTCAACCAAGACCTAAAATTGCTTTAATGCATCAAATACCTGATTCTTTGTCTTCAAGAAGTAAACCCAAACTTTTCTTAATAGTCATCAATAAAAGTCACAAAATAAATTGCACCTCTAATAGTTTTTGTAGGCATCGGACCATAAACATTTGAATGCACCAATTCTAGCAATTCGAATTTTCTCGAAGGCGAATGACTTCTGAAAAAAACTCTCTTCTATTTTTTCGCTAAATAATGTGCACATTTTTCAAGTTTCGCACTCTTTACTCCAAAGAGTACATTTTTCTTAACTAATTTACTCATTCCATTCTCACTCATATGACAAAGTCTCTTATGCCATAATGCTATAACATCCTCCACGATATTGTATATGCCTTTTGAAATTCTAGCTTGCAGAACATATAAAGAAGAATGTTTATATCTCTGGCCACTGCTAATGATCCTTTGGTCAATTTTTATTTTCCATCACCTTTATAATTGTGATATTCATCAACATCAAGCTTTCCAGTTATGATCAAATTAAATCGAATATCAGGTGCATGCTTAACATCTTTGAGAAGTAGTGGCACTCCACTTTCAGTTTCTAAACTGACTTCTTCCATACCTATTACTTTGATCAAGCCATCATTACCCATCTTCAATATACCAAAGTCACCCAATATATAAAAAATGAAAAATTCTCTTTTAAGAGTAACATGATAAGATGCTCTACTATCGATAATCCAACTCGACTCATTACATGTAACATTCGCATTATTATCATAACATACAATGACAAGCTCATTTGACACAAAAGCAACTCGATCATCTTTATTACGATTATTCTTTTCTTTTTCATCATTACTATTCTTCTTTTTTTATTTCAACTGAAAATAATTTTTCTTAATATGATCCATCTTACCACAATGATGAAATTTAACATTCTTCTACCATGATCTTGATTTGCTTCTATTCTTTCCTTTATCTCTCAGGCCTTTACTCTAACTTCTTTCCTTTTTTTCTGTAACAAGAACTTCTGAATTTGATGAAGAACCCTGAGTTTTTCTTTTCATTTTCTCATTCAAAATCTCGCTCTTAACAAAATTTATGGTAACTATACCATTAGGAGTTGAATTACAGAGCGATATACGAAAAGCCTCCCAAGTATCCGACAATGTACTAAGCAATCACAAGCTATGTACCTCATCTTCAAATTTAATATTCATCGTTAAAAGTTGATCCAACAATCCTTGAAACTCATTCAAATGATTTAAAATCGATTGTTCATTTTTATATTTTAAACTCATAAGTTGTTTAATTAAAAATATTTTATTATTACCGATCCTCTTTGCATATAGCGATTCAAGCTTGTTCTATAAAGTTTCAGCATGTATTTCTTTACTAATATGATTCAAAATATGATCATCTACAAACTATCGGATAAACTCACACACAATTTTATGCTCAAGAGTCCAATCAAAATCATTCATGTTCTCGGACTTTGATTCATCAAATACCGATAAATGCCAATCACATATAAAAGATCTTCCATCTTGCCCTTCCAAACATGATAATTTATTTCATTCAAACTAATTATTCTATTTATACTTGATTCTATCATTCAATCAAACACAATAACAACCTCGTTCTGATACCACTCTATTAAAAAAATTACAGAATTTTCTCTTTGATTGAACCTGTGAGGAATCAAACAAAAACACCAAACACAAATATGGATAACAAAATAATGATCAATACAATCCAATTTTTAATATGAAAAACTCCGTTAATGTGAAAAATAAAAAACCACGGGACTATTCTCGAAGTTCATCTAAATCTTCACTATAAAACTTTAAGTACAAATCTAAATCCAATAGGTACAAAACTTATTTCACAATCACCAATAATAATAGAATAAACACTCTCAATAATTACAAGTGAAGATTAGCCCCAAAACAACTGAAAATTGATAGAAAACAAATCTTTCTCACTCAAAAATAAGCACCTTCAAAATTAATTTTCATATCTAACTTACAATCATCCAAATCATAAACCAACCGTTCAGATTGAAGAACAAGAAGTTCTAATCATACCTCTAAAATTTCAGCTCAATCGGACGGTGAATCGTCCTCTGATCGTTAGCAAAACAAAGATTGCATGCTGAAAATTTTCTGAAAACTACACATCTATCTCTCTCTTTGGCATTTTTCTTTCGCTACTTCTGGTTCTGATTTTCTGTTGTCTGTTTTTTTCATCTGTGCCTATTCTTCTTCTATTCCAAAAATTGCTCACTGTCTCGTTGCTTATATATAGAAAGAGAGAGAGTTTGATTAGGTTATAAAAACATTAGTTGCTTAGGCCTTAGGCTGGACAAGATGGGCAAAGCCCAACACAACTGTGTTAGTTCAAATCAAATCCATTTGTTATAATAGTTAGGGGTGACAAATTTAAATTGATCCAATCTAAACTAATCTAAACCGCTTAATTGAATTAGTTTGAAAAAATTTAGATCGATCTCTAGATTGATATTTTACAAACCGCTATTATCGATTTGGATTGTGGATTGGATT
>JAVXUL010017384.1:0-12064 GCA_035590515.1 Trichilia minutiflora
TATTTTATTTAAATTATTAATTTATTATCCTAAATAGATAGAATTATTTTTAATATTTATATAGTTTAATTAGTAACATATCATATAAATAGTATAAAAATCAGTTATTCTTATTTAAAATAATCAAAATTATATTAAATAAAAATAAAGATATATATTTTTTCATATATATATTCTCTAAAATTACTATTTCACAATATATTCTTACAATTTAATCAAATTTAAAAAAATTATAATAATAATAATTAAAATTTTAAAATAAATTATTAATAAAAACTAGGTACTTAAAAAAGATCGGTACCCTATTTGTTAGGACTTGATCCTGATCCTAATTAAACCGAATTTAAATTTTTAAATCTGATCCTTATCCTAATTAAACCGATACCCTATTTATCTTTAAAATCCGAATTTTTTGAACAGTCATAATGATAGGTGAGTACCAAATGAATTTGACACAAATTAACAAGTTTAAAATGAAAAATGTGACATAATAATTAATAATTGTATTCTATTCATATCAACTCTTAATAATTATGTCATATTTGTATTTTGACTCTTTAATTTACCAATTTGATGAAAACAAAATTAAATATTTGAATCATTGTTTGAGTTTAAAAACATACTCTTTATATTTTATAGAAATTTAAATATATAATATTATTTTTGTAAATAAGGCGAAAATTTTTTTCAAAAAAAATTCTTTTGAGTCCTTATATGTGTGTTTTTACTCACTTTTTTGTTGGGCTAAAAAATTATAAATTTTGTTTATTGTACTATTTTACGCTAGGTTAAAATAGATTTAATCTTTATTTATTTATTTATTATATTATTAATTAAATTTCAATAATATAATATTTTATTAAAAATAATATTATATCTATTTTTAAAATTCAATTCAATTTTTTATTAAAATTAAATGAATTAAACTCATGCCTAATCATGTTAAATAGGTTCATCTTGTCTAACTGCAGTTTAACACAAATACAATCTATTTAATTGGACCTTAAATATTTTTTTTTCCCTTTTTATGCCCACGTGATTGACTTTTTTGTTTATAAATAATGTTTTCTCATAAGGAAAAACTCTAAGATACCTCAACCGCACTTACAACTAAAAGTTAGATAATATGGTCACATCATCAAATGTGATGACGTGGCACAATATCCAACCTACACATCGATGTACCTAAGTTTTTCCTTTCTCGTTCATATTTATTTACTTTGGTAGTAAGAACAGTGGCAGGGCAAGTAAAATGATAAGTTTCAAACTTAATAACATAGAATTGTTGACAAGATGAACTCATGCATTCATAAAATATGCATATAAATACTGGTCAACTTGAGCATCTCAGATTATTAAATACAAACAACAATGGTGGGTCTACTCATCACATGGGACTGGATGCTCAACTACAAACAATCCATGAAATGACAACTTGTTTTGTTTACCCCACCACCATTCAAACCCATTAAAAGACAACGCATTTCACAGTCAGATTCCTTATTGCCCACCTGCTGAATTGGTGGTGGTTGATAACGTTTCAAGCCCAACAAAAATACTTTTCTTATTTATCTTACATTTCATTTCATAGACATAATTTAACAAGAGGGTTTTACCTTCGAGAATGATCTAGTGAGAAACGTCGCTCGTCTTATGAAATACAGTTTCATATATCATGTATTTGGTTACTATAACACGAGGAATGTCGCTCACTAGATCATTTCTAGGTTTACTCGCTTGCTTCAAGATTCTACAACTACAAGGAAAATAGACAACTAAGAACAATTCTGCAAGTAATTCAAGTTTTCATCAGATCATATATAAGCCAAGACCAAAATGTGAGCAAAATTTGTTACTCACCAAGAACTAACTGTCTCCAAGCATTGATTGCTACTAGAACCACATTGAAGTATCCTGCTGCTTTGGCAGAGTATCAATTCCCGCTGATTGTAGATCCTCTTTATAATCGAAGGCTCCTAGATGGAATGGAGACCCGAACATCAACTGAAAACTGTTATTGTTGTGGTTGGTCTCGAATGGAGAATTCATATTCTGAAACCTATTGAATTGGCTTTCTTCTCGAGGGAGCATTTGAATATTATTGTTGCTCATGTTTGATCCTTCAAACAAGTTTCCACCCATTACAACTCCTTGACCATGGCAGTAGTCCTGTTGATGATGCTGAACTGTTGACTGGAGAGGAGTTTGACCTTCTGTCACTACAGCATTGTTACTAGGATTTATGTTCCTGTTGCCTTGGATATTGTTATCATATATTGACATGAGGTCACTTATCATTTTTTGCCCATCTTCTGGAACTCCAAGTCCTGATATGTCAAAGGAAGTTTGTACCGAGTTGAACGATGGACCAGCTGGCTTGGATTGCACAAATGTTTGAGGGTAGATAGCTGGTTTCACTTCATTCATATGAAAATTAGACCCTCCAAAGTTTGAAGCACCACTTTTATATGGGCATACCAATTGATGGTTGTCCCTAGAAGCTCTGTCATGATATCCGAGACAAGGATCACTATAAGGACACTGAATGTACTCACATGTATAGAGCTTTTGATCCATCTTCATACTTAGATCATTGGATGGCTTCCTCTTATGAACAAATTCAAAGTTTGTGACAACTTCTCCCTTAACTGGATAAGATGGTTGTTGAATCGGAAGCCTTTCTCTCATTCTTTCTATCCCCAAGTTGGAAGACATGAGATTCTGCGGTTTGAGCTCTACCACATCATAGTTTGGCTCATCTTCGGCCCCTTCAACATCATACTCATTGCTATCATTAATGACAAAAGATCCACTTCCTCCAGCAGAAGACAAAGTCGGGCAAGATTCAGGATAAAGTTCTCGAGCCAAGGCTTCCTCTTGATTGATGATGGCAAGCCATGTGGCACTCTCCTTGGCAGTCATCTTGTCCTGTAAGCACTTAGACTGCCTCACAAGCTTACGAATCTTGGGAATATCTGGGGAAATATGCTTAATCACTGCTGTTAAGACACCCACTTTCCACACTTTCTTCAAGTCATGAGGCTTCTTGTAAGGTGGAGAGACTTGATCCTTTGGTAAACCCAATTGCAGCCACCATTCCTCTTTTCCAGTGGGCCACCATGGAGGGGGAACACCTTTCTCCAAAGGATATCGCCTTTGAGGAGGATCACAGTGCTGCATGAGTGCAGACAGGAGCGAACCAAGTGTGGTGTCTTGCAGCTCTTGCAAGGTATGTGGGGTTGGACCAATTGAATTACAGCCCTCATTATTGCCCGGGATTGAATTATCGGCTAGGTACTTAGCTATAGCAGCTGGACTGTTACGATCAAACCTAACCTTGTCCTTCCACCATTCACGGAGATTGTCAGATGCTCCTGTCACAGGCTTTCCTTTCTCTGGAATAATCCCATAAACAAAACCTTGAGCTTTACAAACTTCCATCATCTTTAACATGTATTTCAAGATCCCATCTTGAGCCCTTGACATCTTCTTCCTCCTAGCCTGCTCTTGAGACTGCCGCTGCTTAGCGATGTCAATTCCCTCCTTACTCTTGTTCTGTTCTTTAAGATGTTTGAGACGCATTTTGTCCCTCCACATCCTCCTCTCAAGTTCATCAACATCAACGTCTTCATCAGTATAATCATCCTCCAGAGTAGCCTCTGGCTCAGTTTTTGGGGCAACCACATCTGCATCTCCCAGAGGGCCAGAGAAAAAAGTCACATCACCACAAAACCCCATCTCTTCAAACATTATCACCATTCCCACAAAGTTAACTGCAAAGGAAACTCCAAATTTGTAAGATTCTGATTGGACTCAACCAACAATCTTCAAGGACTCGAAACTACCTCCTCTTCCTCTTTACTATCTGAAAACACAATCTGTATTTACAATTTGGAGGTGCCAATTCTCACTACCTTTCACCTGTAAACATCATGGTAATGGAAAATGTCATTAACTTATTACGAATGACATAGAAAATTGATTACATAGGCACATCGGATCATTTAAATACCAACCAGTAGCAGTCTTAAGTTCCAAGCATAATATATTAAAGCATAATAGGTGCATCTAATCATTAAAATAACACCAATAGACTAAGATTTCAGTCATACTGCAAGGTATTATACAAACAAAGATCAAACAACAATTATTTGAAAGCAAAATATTATTCAGGAATATAACTACCAGAAAATCATAACTTCAAATTAACATTCGCTTAAAAACAATATATTTTGTCCGGGTCAGATATTCCCACTGTACAATCACCAACCAGCGGTCAAATGTAACCCAACAAAAGTAGAAATCTGAAATTTTCCTGGAAAACAAGAATAGAATAGTTCAACTTTCCTAGGAAATCAATATATAATAGACAAAAGACAAGGCCATACTAATCTCAAAGCTAGTTGAATTTTACAAATCACAACTAAAATTTTTTTAACCAATATACAAAACTCATATCACCATTTTAGCAATTACCATAATCAAACCAAGAACCAAAACTTAAATCCCGACAAATCCTTTTAAGTACAAAGAATCAAACACAACCAAAACAACCCAGAGCAGAAATTCATCAGAAAAAACAAAAGTTGATAACTGATCAAAACATATAAGCTCAATTGAAAGAAGAATTACCAGAAAATTTTAAGACAGCTCTGAAAGTCAATCTGCCTGCAAAGAGACTTATTTTTCCACAAAAAGGGAGGAGAAAAAACAGTAGCTCTAGTTGGTGGGGTATTAAAAGGTTAATCTAAAAAGAAAGAAAAAAAGAGAGAGTATTAATATAAAATTATTAATTTTTTTAGTAGGGTCAGGTCAGGTTAATCCACTCTAAAAGAAGAGAGCATTGGGATGGCAGTTTTCTCGAAGAAAGCATTACGACATGTGAATAATTCAGAGTGGGCATCGCGTTTCTGTCTCTGTATAATGCCCACCCGCCAATTCAGCTCCTGACCAGTTACATTGATCCTATAAGTGGAGTTGGCTTTTATCATATAGGTCCTTAATATTTTACATAACTACATAAATACAAATAAAATTATTTATTATGTTCCTAATATTATGATAATAATTTTGTTATTTCAATGATTTAGGGCTTATTTAATATAAATAGATAAAATATATTTTTATTTAAGAAAATATATAAAGTTTTAAAGAATTAAATAACAATCCTTACAGGGGAATCCGTTTATTTTGGGAATTTGAAAAACTCCTACAATCAGAAATTCTCATTTAATACTATTTTCTATTTTACATTATTATTGGAAATTTTCATTTAATGATATTTTCTATTTTACACTCTTAAAATCTGATCCTCAAATTGTATAATTATGGAAACAGAAGCGGGATCCTTTATGGGTCCTCACTTGCAAGGATCTTGTCCATATTTATATAAGATATTTTGTTGAAAGTTTTTATTTTGATTTTGGATTTTCTATAAAAATATTATTTTTTTAATAAAATAATAATAACAAGAGATTAAATTTTGTGTTTAAAACTTTTGTCTGTAACATCATAAATAGATGTTATTATGATTAATTATCACTTATCAACGTAGTCTTAACAATCATGAGTTGAATATGACATGTATCGTTTGAATATATATTATGGGTTTGATTCTACTTACTCATAATTTAAATAAGATACTTTAGTAATGATATGTTTAGTAAGTATTTTTTTAAAAATTAATTAGATGAGATCCGTCATTCACAATAAAATCTTAATATTTTGAGTTACTTTAAAAAAAATTAATTATTAACCCAATATGGCATCTGTGAGTTGTAACCTAGTGATTTTATTTTGGGAGGTGTTCATATTAGTTCTGGATTCGAATCTACGAGAGTGTACTTAAGTGTAAGAATTTGATGTAATCTTAATTTTATCTGATCGTTTGGTATCATCTGTCAGGAAGTCGAATTGAGCGCCTATTTGGTTAAGGGCCTGAGTCCCGTCCCAGTAATACTGCTCAAGAACAGTCAAGAACCTAGATCCCCCTAATGAAATCTTTTAGGACGTTTGTCTCCTGGGACGTTGGCTGACAGTCTGAATTTCCGAGTTTCAAAAAAATAAATTAACTCAATATGACTATTGGAATTGTCAAATATAATTTAGATATTTAATTATGCTTGTTGAATTTTTAGTAAATTATTAAATATAGTAATATTCACTAAACATTAAATAATACTAGCTAGTTTTAATTTTGAATAATTTTGATTAAATCTCGGTTCCATAAATTTAAAATTAAAACTAAAATTTTAATTTTAATTTTAATTTAAAACACCAGATTAAATTCAATTAAAATTTATAATATTTATAAATTTTATCTTCTGACATATGTGTTAGTTATTTAAATTAATTATGTTAATTATATAACTCTAATTGTGAAATTTAAAAGAGTTTCATTTAAATGTCACCAAAAATTCAATAATAATTTAAAAAGTAAAATTCGCACACAATCAATTACGTGAGATCTTTTATTAATTAAGGTTTAGGTAAGAGATCTATTCAATTAAATTAGTAAATTATATATCCATTTACAAAATTATAAAATTATGAAGAATTTAGGTCATGATAACTCAAGTGAGATTGCATTTACGAAGATTTAGTCAAATATACACTTTATTACCAATAGTTTCAAAAATATCCAATAATTTTTAATTTATTTAAAAATATATGAATTTAAATAAAAATATTTTTGTTATAATTATAGTAATATATTCTTAATCATAATTAATTGAAGAGTTAAATACATCATATTAATATTTTTTGTTTAAATTTTATGAATTAAGCTAATAAGTTATGGTCTCTATAAATATTTTAAAAAATAATCAAACCAAATTATATATATTGGTGTACAAAGTGATAAAATCTCCTTTTTACTCTTGAGGAGATTTCCTACGTCCAACTATAAGATTTAAGATCTTAATCTTTTGACTTTTGTGAAATTGCAAAATAATAGAGGATCCTATGTGACATGAGACATTTCTGACGAAAAAACTTTAATATTTGAGTTAGTAATAAATAATAGATAAAAAAGTAGATATCAACTAAAGAGTAAAAGAAAAGTCATCATTTTCTTAAGAAAAACCTCTCTTTTGTAAAGGTTTAAGTCGTTTCACTTAAATTTTGCTATTGATTGGTTATCAAAAAATAAAAATAATTGACAGTCTATTAAAAAATTATGTGTAAATCCCTTTTAAATTCACGAGGTTATTATTATTATCTATTATGATAATAAGTGATTTTTTTTATATGTTAGTCGTGATTTAATATATGATAAGATCAGTTGATTTCAAAAGAATAAAAGAATTACCCAATTCATAACGTGTATTCTCTTTTAAATCATTTTCATTTTTATTTGATAAACAGTGAAATCATCGTGGTTTTATGGAGATAGATGCGTGCATGGGTTGTTGGGTGTCCCCTTTTCATTTGTGAGCAACATCAATAATCACTTGATACATGATGTAGTCCTCAAAGTCGATGCAGGCATAAACTATCATATAGGAACAGTCGAATTATGCAATCGTAGGTGTCTTGGAAATCAAGTCAGGCTTAATATAATATCCCTAACCCAACTCTTTTCACTAATTATTTCAGCAATATATTTAATCAAAATTTAAGAATATATACATTTTTTACCATTATATTTATTTAAAACATTTTGACTTATCCTACAATTGAAAATTTTCATTTAAGTGTATATGTTTGTTTTTTAAACTCGTAATTTATGATTCTCAAATTTGTTATTATAGAACTACGATTCAGCATAATTTTATAAGGTACTTTGTGGAAAGTTCTATTTTATTTTTTTAAAAAAATTATATTATATATTTTATGAGACTTTATTATTTGAACCCCCATTGTTTGAGTAAAAAAAATTAAGAAGCCATAAGTTTTGCAAAATGTGCACTGAAGTCCTCTCGCAAATGTATTTTTCTCACTGAAGTCTGAAGTCGAGTCTTCATCTTCAATCAAATTTGACTGTACGAGGTACGTAATTATTTGAAGGTATTTTCATTAAAGAATTGAAATTGTTGAATCGAGTTTATGTAGAGGGAAAAGAGCATCCAAATCCACTTGTGTTGGCTCATACAACAAAAAGGCCCCCATTTCATTCTGGAGTTCAGGGGATTCTTTCGGCCTTTCTGTTGATGTTTTGTTTCGTCTACTTAAATAGAAAGCACGGCAATTACACAACTATCCTCATGAATCAATTGTTATGCGTTTGTCAGCTTCTTTCACTTTTATATATTTCAATTTAGAAAAATATTTAAGGGGTACAAAATTATTTATTTTGTACATTATTTATATTTTCTTACATTCAAATATATATATAGATAATAGATATTATGATAAGGTATGAAAGTAATATGTAAATCATTTTTTCTTCCCAAATATTTTTCAGTGTATATTTTTTAATCAACTACTTCAAAAAATATTTTAATTTAGAAAAATATTTGAGGATAATAAAGTTATTTATTTTTTTATCAATCACTTTAAAATATACAACTGTTGATGCAAAAAAATATCCAGTGATTTTCTTATACCAAGTATTGAGTGACTCGCGGTGGTGGTGTATCGGTTGATCGATCTTTTGTGTGTTTGTGATTGGACTTGGGTCTCTCTCAAACTGCCTACGTACCCCCCTCTTTTTTTCTCTTCTCATTTCCTCTCTTCTGGTTCTTCTAGTTCTCTCTCTTCTTCTTCTTTGGTGGGGGGATCAAGTCATACGTAATTCTTGTTTGGGGGAAGGGATGATGATATTATAGAAGAGATGGTGAGTTGGCAGGCTAGAGTGGTAAGGTGGCGGCTCTAAGGAACTATAGAGTGGCTGTCATCTAATGTGTAAGACCCGCACCTTATAACACCCCAACATAAGTCCCCCAGTTTTCAGTAAAAATATAATGTTATTGAAAATTACAGTTTGTATGGGCCTTTCATAGGGGCGGGGGCTCCATACAGGATCTCAACATGATAGAATAAAAAAGCATAGAATCATCCATAATCATCGAGCGCGTAACCTCGGCACCATAGAGTGTGAGAGTCCAGAATCATCGAGCGCGTAAGCTCGGTATCATGAAGTAAGAAAACCCAAAATCATCGAGCGCGTAAGCTCGGCATCGAGCTGAGAGAGCTTGAAAATATAGAGTGGATAAAATCAGAATCATCGAGCTCGTAGGTTCGGACTCGAGCGAATAAGCTCGGTAACATAGAGCGAGAGAATTCCGAATCATCGAGCGCTTAAGCTCGGCATCGAGCTAAAAGAGCTCGAAATCATCGAGCGAAGCGCTCAATATCAAGCTAATAAACTCGAAAATATGGAGCAGAAGAGCTCTGAATCATCGAGCGCGTAAGCTTGGCATCGGGCAAACAAGCCCGATAACATGAGTAAGAGAGCAGAGAATCATCGAGCGTGTAAGCTCGATATCATGGAGTGGAGAGCCCCAAAATCTTCGAGCACGTAAGCTCGACATCGAGCAATATAAGCTCGGTATCGAATGCATATACCACAGTAATGTAGACACCGATAATCTCTCATCTCAGAGGTCTCAGATCAGGGACGATGTGGTCCATGTGGCCTAGCCTGAAATCCGTACATCAGGTGAAATGATTCATATAAACTAGTCCTAAAATTCGTGCATCGGGCAAGCAGGTCCATACGATCGAGCTCAGAATTCGTGCATCGAGCAAAGAAATACGTATGATCTATCCTGGGATCCGTGCATCGGGCAAGCAGGTCCATACAATCAGGCTCGAAATCTAAACATTGGGCGAAGAGGTTCATACAGCCAGTCCTAGGATTCGTACATCGAGCCTGTATGGCCTCACTTGGAATTCGTTCGTCAGGCAAAGGAGTCGATATGGCCTGGTCCGAAATTGGTACATCAGGCAAGCAGATCTATATGGCCTGTCTCGAAATCGATACATCGGGCAAGCAAGTCCATATGGCCTATCCTGAGATTGGTACATCGGGCAAACAAGTCTATATGACCTCAAAACAACAAGGTTCCATAATAAATATCTTTGGCTCGAAGACAATATGGTCTCTGCCCACAAGTCGCTTTAATAAGAAGTCTACGAAGAATAGTAACAAAAATCAGAAGTCGTAATATTCAATAAATATCCTGCAGTTTTAATAACATGTATATTCATGATTTTTAGGTTCAGTCACAACAGATATGTAAATGCAATTTCCCTGTAAATAGCATTTTATAATTAAAATTAATAAGAAATAAAAACTGTGAGAGAAACTTCCTTGGATGAACCTCCTTTCAATAAAATAAATGAGAATATCTCGGAATGGACCCTCTGAGATGAGCAGATAAAACCTCTCTGGATGAGACAAAATACTCTCTGAGAAGAGGCAAAAATCTCCTCCGAGAGGAGCGAAAAATATCCTTCTGAATGAGACGAAATACCCTTTGAAAAGAGCGAAAAATACCCTCTGGATGAGCAAAAAAATCCTCCGAGATGAACGAAAAATACCCTCTGGATGAGGCGAAATGCCCTCTGAGAAGAGTGAAAATCTCTTCCGAGATGAGCAAAATACCCTTTTGGATGAGGCAGAATGCCCTTTGAGAAGAGTGAAAATCTCTTCCAAGATGAGTGAAAAATACCCTCTAAGAAGAGCGAAAATCTCCTCCGAGATGAGTGAAAAATACTCTCTGAGAAGAGCGAAAATCTCCTCCGAGATGAATGAAAAATACCCCTCTGGATGAGGCGGAATGCCCTCTGAGAAGAGCGAAAATCTCCTCCGAGATGAGCGAATAATATCTCTCTGGATGAGACGGAATGCCCTCTAAGAAGAGCGAAAATCTCTTCTGAGATGAGCGAAAAATACCCCTCTAGATGAGGCAGAATGCCCTCTGAGAAGAGCAAAAATCTCCCTCGAGATGAGCAAAAAATGAGCAAAAAATATCCCTCTGGATGAGCAAAAAATTCTCCCGAGATGAGCAAAAAATACCCCCCTTTGGATGAGGCGGAATACCCTCTGAGAAGAGCGAAAATCTCCTTTGAGATAAGCGAAAAATGCCCCTCATGATAAGGCGAAGTGCCCTCTGAGAAGAGCGAAAATCTTCTCCGAGATGAGTGAAAAATACCCTCTAGATGAGACAAAATACCCTCTGAGAAGAGCGAAAATCTTCTCCGAGATGAGTGAAAAAATACCCCTCTGGATGAGGCGAATAACCCTCTCTAGATGAGACGAAATACCCTCTGAGAAGAGCGAAAATCTCCTCTGAGATGAGTGAAAAATACCCCTTTGGATGAGGCGGAGTGCCCTATGAGAAGAGCGAAAATCTCCTCCGAGATGAGTAAAAAATACCCCTCTGGATGAGACGGAATGCCCTCTGAGAAAAGCGAAAATCTCCCCCGAGATGAGCGAAAAATACCTTTCTAGATGAGGCAGAATGTCCTCTGAGAAGAGCGAAAAATACCCTTTGGATGAGACGAAATCTCCTCCGAGATGAGCGAAAAATACCCTTCTGGAAGAGGCGAATAACCCTTTCTGAATGAGGCAATGAGACCTCTCTGGATGAGCAGAAAATGACCTTGAGATGAGGCGATATGCTTGATGAGATGAGCAAAAATGTCCTCTCGGGTCAGGAGAGCATAACCACCTTGGGTCGAGGGATCGGAATCACCTTGGGTCAGGGATCGGAATCACCTCGGATTGATGAAAAATCACATCGGGCTCGGGGGATCGGAATCACCTCGGATTAATGAAAAATCACCTCGAGTCGGGGGATCAAAATCACCTCGAGTCAGGGGATCGGAATCACCTCGGGCTCGGGGGATCGAAATCACCTCGGATTGATAAATTACCTCGGGTCGGGGTAGGGCCGTCAAACGGGTCGGTCCAAACTTAATCGGTCCGGGCTGGCCCGTTTAATAAACGGGTTGATATTCTCAACCCTAACCCAATCCGTCGGGCTACCGGGCTAAACAATCTAGCCTGTTTATATTAAATAAATAAATTAATTAATTAATTAAATAAATAATTATAATTTTTAAAAAAAATTAAAAATTTAATAAAAAAATAAAAAACACTCTAAATATATAACAA
>JAVXUL010017395.1:0-12062 GCA_035590515.1 Trichilia minutiflora
AGGTGACTAGGGTTTTGGAGATGACCGGTAAACTGGGGATAAGCGAGACACTGTCACACTGACGAGTTAAAATGAACGTAGGGTCCGAAGAGGATACCGGCTATAGCCCGTGTCAGCGACTGGGCCGATTTTGTAGTGATCCATCTATCAGCCTAAAGTTGCAATGAGGCAAAGGAAGCTATCAGAGCCTGTCGCTACATCCTTTTCGCTCTGTAGTGCAAATAACAAATCGAAATTGTGTCTAAACAATTCAAATAGTTGATTTTTATTTCTTTTCAAAACTTCCACACCCGCAACTCCTCACCTCATTTTTGTACGCTCCTAAACTCAAAAATAGATATAAACAATAAATTTAAGTCATAAATATAAAAAATAAAATTATTTGAATTTAGGTTATATAAAAAAATTCTAATAATTTGAATCAAAAAATATTTGAATCACACTTAATTAAAATATAAATATTATAAAACTTTAAAAATCCGCATATAAATTTGAAATGAATACGATTTAAGGGTAATTTAAAAAAATCAGATTGAATTTATATTACAAAAAATTAATAAAATATAAAAATATAAATACATATTTGCGAGAATCAAACTTGAAACTTGGGTTAATAAAGACCAAATACATTAATCAATTAAATTAATAAATAAATTTATTATATAAGTAACATATAAATTAATTTAAAACTTATAATTTTAAAAACTAATGTAAATTAAAATCTTGATAAAATTTTATTCTAAATTATTCATGCTCAAATTTTAGTTCGACTTTGTTGCTCTGTCTCCTGTCTATCGACAATCTTCTTCAACTTGTGAAAATAAATTTTTTTATTATAAATCGTTTTGAGTACTGTAAATCCTGATAGTAAATTATGTATTTTATTATGTTTTACATATTGATTATTTTATTTTTAAAATTCATGGAACACATGCTTATACATAAAGAATCGATATATTTTTTTGATGTAACTGTATTGATATTTGATGTATTCATCAAACCATTTGTTTATTAAGCTAGACGTTAAAGAAAGTAATTTGTTTATATTACTGCAAACCATTTGATCAAGCCCTCGAGCATCACTAAGATGTATTAAGTATAATTAGATTGTATTTAATATTGAAAATAAAGTTATAAAAAAGTATTAAGTAATATCAATTCTTAAAAGAGTATTTATTTTTAACTAATATTTCAAATTTTAACTTTTACATTATATTAATTGTAAAACTATAATAATTATTCCGTCCAATATCTCAATATCAAACATATTTTAAGATTGTTACTTATGTATACTCATATGTTTTGACATGACAAAATATTATGCATGCATACTCTTAGGGATAAGAACTAAGGGTGCCTCTCTAGCTATTTTTTTGTCTACCTCACGATTACTTTTAGCATCCAAGGTACGAAATTCACTTTTATGCGAGAAATATACCCTATAAGTGATCCAAGAATCCAATGTGAACATAAGTCTTTTGACCTAGATGGTAATACCCGAGAGGGGGTGAATTTTAAGATAATAAAACAGATTTGAGTGTTGTGAATGAAGATGATAAAATTACATATTATATTAAATAATAATTATTACAATAAAAAAATATTGTGTGTATGTATGTGTTTTAGTCCATTTTTTACCTAGGATTCCTTGCTTTTTAATTCGCTCAAGATACACACTTCTGTCTCTTCATAAAATTTAAAAATAAAATTTTACAATAAACATATATACAAGTAGATAGATAGATGGACAAATAGAGAGATGTATAACACGTTTTGATATGCAAATGGAAAAAACATAACAAAAAGAGCATCAACTAAGAGATAGAAAAAATACATAAATTGATGACATTATGTGATAGAATTCAGGCATCCTAATCAAGTTTGGATACTTGTAGATCTACCAAAAGGGATTACTCCTATAGATTATAAATAGATCTTCAAGAAAAAGAATAGAAAGGATGGAAAGTTAAAGATGTATAAAGGTAGGCTGGTTACGAAAGGTTATACTTAAAAGTAAGGGTTGAATTATGAGAAAATATTTTCGCCAATAGCATTGATTAAATTCATTCGGATAATGCTAGTTATTGTTACATAGCATCATTATGAGATTTAGTAAACGGATGTCAAAACAGCATTTCTGAAAGGATTTATTAAGGAAAATCTATTTATGAAACAACTAATGGATTTTGTGTCCACTGTTGAAAGAAATAAGATATGAAAATTATATCGATCCATTTATAGATTGTATCTAATTTCTAAAAGCTAGACTATCAAATTTGATGACACAATCAAATTGTTTGATTTTGTTAAAAACTTGAATGAATCATGCCATCAAATTCTTCATACTATATATAGATGACATATTATTGATTGGTAATGATAATAATATAACATTCGATTGGGTGGTTGGAGTGGTTGGGGCTTGGGACTTTAAGTGCAAGGTCCTTAGTTCGAATCCCTCCAATGCAAACGCCTGACTAATGCACCAAGGTAGAGGCTCCGGTTTATTTATGTGCTTGGTACCACTACGGATGGTCGCTACACACACGCCTAGTGGTTAAGGGTAGGGCCATGTGATCTACGGTCACGAACTCCGTGGAAGTGGGTACCTATCCCCGTGTGTGACTGAACGTTGTAGTGATGGCTGAGTATGGGAAGTTCTGGATTACAAAAAAAAAATGATAATAATATAATAAAATAAATTGGGATCTAGTTATCTAGGACCTTCTCTATAAAAAATTTAGGAGAAGCGACCTATGTTCTCAGATTTCATATCTATAAAATTGGAGCGAAGATAGTAATAAAATTATTCCAGAAATTGTATATAGAGAAAATGCTAAAAAAGTTTACTATGGAGAATAAGAAAAGCCTTTTATCCTTCATATTCGTCTTTATATTTTTAAAGATACGAGTCTAAAGATCAATAAAAAGCGAGAATGAATACATAATGTGTGTTATACTTTAATTATCAGCTACTTAATGTACAAAATGCTAGGTCCAAGATCGGAAATAGTCTATGCTATTAAATTAAAAATTATTTGAGGTGCATAAAAGATATTTATGTGGTATAAAACTTTTTCAAATTAATATAGAAAATAATTAATTTAATATTTATAAAATATTTAGGAAATATTAGGTATAAACAGTCATTTGTTAAAATATCTATGCTTAAAAATTATGTAATAAAAGTATTCTAATTTATGATAGAGTTATTTTTAATATTATATAAATTAATTTGTGAAAATAATAATTTTTAAATTTTTTATGTACGATAGTAAAACTAGTGGGGTGTGATTACAGAAAAAATGGGTAAAAATATCATCACCAAATTTCTCACATTCGTTTTAATATGAATAAATTGGGACCTTGTTTTTTGGAGGAGCCTTAGTCAACTGTCTCCCTCGCCCTGATTGATGATATTATAAAAATTATACTTCGAATTTTAGCTGGATGCTTTATTTTTGAACCAATATCATTGACTGCGAAATTTCTTATGCATGCTGTAGAAAAGAATGTCCACGTGATGCCATCAATAAGACTTTTATAAATGCAATCAATCGTGTAGCAAACAGATGATGTGAAGAATGCTGTGGAAGAATTGATGGATGAAAGAAAAGAAGGAAAGTAAGAAAAGAAAGAGCTAGAGAGCTTGGAAAGATGGCAAAAGTAGCCATTCACGAAGGAGGATTTTCTCACCTCAATATTACAATTCTACTTAATGATATCAGGGACCAAATCATTTCAGCAACTAACCCAGTGAGAAAGTCTAAAATTCATCTAAAGTACTGTGTAACAAATGAAACAGTTTTTCACTACCATTAATATACATGTATGGCCAGACGAAGGTCGTTATGTATGTAATTAAATGTATTTATTATTATTATTATTTTTCACATACATGTCTCCATATAATACACTATTATGTATGAATACACTATGTGCATACATGCATATTTAATTCAATCAATTAGATTTTAGAAAGAAATGATAATAAATTATTGTAAATATTTATATTAATTATAAGAAAATTATTGAAGATTTTATCTTGTTCAAGAAAATGATTTTGATTCTTAATTAATCTTATTTAATTGTAATTATACACATACACACACATCACACAAGTTGCGACTGATATATATATATACACACACTTAACTTTACACTTTTTTTCACATTTTATAAGTTATTAGGTTTAGACACTTTTAATGGATGAGATTAAATTTTACATATACATTTATTATAGTATATTAATTATTCATTAATTATGTGTAGAAATTAAATCTCAACACTTCAAACTAATGAAAGGTTTAAAAAAAATAAGTAAAATTAAGGTCATCCTACACACACGCACACGTGTATATAATAGTTAGATGATATTTGTTCGATCCTTAGTCACCATATACACAAGTATACTAAAAGTAGGTTGAAAATATACTTATATTTTTATTTTAAAATCACAAATTATATTAAATAATAATTATAATAAAAGAATATTTAGTATATGTATATATTTGAGTCCATTTTTTTACTTTGGATTCCTTGCTTTCTAATTCACTCAATATACACACTTCTGTCTCTTCATAAAATTTTAAAAAAAATTACAAAAAAAACATATAAACAAGTAGATAGATAGATGGACAAACATATATACAAGTAGCCATGCAGAAGGAGGATTTTCTTACCTCAATATTACAATTCTACTTGATGATATCACGGAACAAGTTTATTTCAGTAGCCAACCTAGTGAGAAAGTTTAAATTTCATCTAAAGTAATGCGTAATAAATGAAACAGTCTTTCCCTACCATTAGTTTACAAGTACGGCCAAACGAAGGTCGTTATTTATGTACTTAATTGTATTTATTATTATTTTTACATATATGTCTCCATATAATACACTATCCATACTCTATGTGCATGTATGAATATTTAATTCAATCAATTAGATTTTATAAACAAGTGGTAATAAATTACTGTAAATATTTATATTAATTATAAGAAAATTATTGAAGATTTTATCTTGTTAAAGACAATGATTTTGATTCTTAATTAATCTTATTTAATTATAATTATACACGTATACACACACATCGCACAATTATATAGAAGAGTATTTTTGTCATTTTAAAAATTTATATTCAAGTTTTAATGGTGATCTTTTGACCTTGTATTGAAGATGTCTAATAAGTGTTTTGAGAAGTTTTGGATGAAATTAGTTAAGGTTGAGAAAAATAGCTTTAAGGTCTCAACTGCACACTCACAATTCTGATCTAAATTTTTGTTGATCAAGAAATCCAATTAAGAATTTTGTTCATTCTTAAACAAGACTCAAAATGAACGAATAAAAAAAAATTAAGTCAAATCCAAGATCAGATGAGAGAAAATCAAAACCGAGAACATGAAAGTCAGAAAATTGGACAACATAGAAGCATATGGCTTTGAATAGGACCAAAACGGTCTAGACTATAGCCCAAACAAGTGCCAGACTTCAAGCTTATTCTGGCCACCAGTATATCACTAGTCACCGAAATTCCCACCGGTTTGGGTCACCAAAGGCATAACGGTGTTGGTTGCATAATTTTGAGTGGAAATATTTCCTTTTTGCCCATTTCTTTTACGTTTTTTCTTCATTCTTTTAATGTTTTCAAGCCTATTTCTATCATTTCCTTATCCATTTTATGTATATATGAAATCAAAATGCATAATTCATTTCATTTCTTTCCTTTTGCATTCGGTTTATAAGAGTTTCAATACACAGTATAACCAAAATCCATTACCCTTTAATTTTCTAAATTTCTAGCCATTTAATCTTTTGTTTCTTGCTATAAATCACACGTACTCAACATCCTCAGTAATCTGCAACTTTTTTTTTTGTCAATTCAATTAATGATTAAGTTGAGAGAAAGTTAAAACCACTATTTATGATTTGGGATTTTTTGCTATTGTTTGCGATTGAAGCATCTAAAGGTTAAAATAACCCTTTTGTAACATCCCGATCCGATGAGAGCGGGAAGTGGAGTTGATACGAGGGTGCCTGAGCAAGGAGTAGCTTCTAACAGGTTTCTAGGATGGTAGGGATGAACCAAATCCCATATCGGAATGGTAGAGAAAGTTACTGGGCTATTTATGTAGAGTTCGAACCAAGTTGTCAACAAGACCTTATAGGATGGCTGGTGGTTTATTCCCAAGAACTACATAGTTAAGCATGCTTGGACGAGAGCAATACTAAGATGGGTGACCTCTTGGGAAGTTTTTAGGATAACCTATTACCAAGAACAAAATCGTGAGGCCCCAAGGGTTGGGTCAAAGCGGACAATATTATTGACAAACTTAGACCAGGTGTTATAATTGGTATCAGGGCTAACTCTCTTCCAGTACGATGGTGGTGGTTTGGGGACGAACCAGGCAGAAGCTGGTGGGCCTGTAACATCCCGATCTGATGAGGGCGAGAAGTGGTGCCGAGGCGAGGGTGCCTGAGCAAAGAGCGGCTTCTAGCAGATTTTTAGGACGGCAGGGACGAACCGAATCCTACATCGAAATGGGAGAGAAAGTTACTGGGCTATATATGTAAAGTTGAAACCAAGTTGTCAACAAGGTCTTTCGGGATGACTGATGGTTTATTCCTAAGAACAACGCAGTTAAGCGTGCTTGGACGAGAGTAGTACCAAAATGGGTGACCTGTTAGGAAGTTCTCAGGATAACCCATTACCAAGAACAAAACCGTGAGGCTCTAATGGTGGGCCAAAGCAGATAATATTGTTGATAGAATTTCTTGATGCTTACTACCCAGAAATTCCAACCACAAGAACAGCAAGATTAACCTCAGAAGTATTTCCAGCATGCTCTTCAATACAACACATGGAAACTAATGAAGCACAGCCACAAAACAAGCAACTTAACACCAGAAAACTTGAAATATAAAACCAGCATTCAATCCAAGAAAACTAAGAAAGATGACCACACGAGAAAGAAAGTAGAGAGAATTCCAGAAAGAAGATTATTATTCCTCAAGAAGATGACAAGAAAATAAAGGAGAATACAACCTGTTAATTTCCTGCTTCCTCCACTGGTTTTTATATCAACACAGCAGTGCACGAGCCAAGAAGATGAATCTTGGCAACTAACGATTAACAACTCTATTCCTATACATTTCCATTTCTACCCTTAATGAAATATATGAGAACCTTGCAGATTGGTCCATCTCAAATCCTTGCACATTGGTCCCCATCACACATGAATGCATTTTACTCATTAAAGCTTGATTCATGCTGAACCAAATCACATATACATAGTGTGCATATAATATGTTATAATTATTTAATGGTTTGTCTGTACGAAGGAAATGGAGGTTAGCCTTATTTCCTGGTAGCACTCTAATAGATCGTGGTGTTACAGCAAAGAGCAAATAAATTTCACAAGAGAATTTTTAAATTAATGTATTAAAAGTAAGGGTAAAATAAAATTAGTAAAATTTAACCGAGTCTTCTTTAATTTATTTTGTTTAATTAGGATTCCTATTTGGTTTTATTATTTCGATAGGATTTTCATTTTATTATTTGAGTCATAGTTTAGTTTTGATTCCTCTATCCATGAAAAATAAATTTCTTTTAAAGATTAGAATTAATATGAGTATAAATAGGCTTTTAATTTGTTAGTTTAATCATCCATTCAATTAAAAATATTTTCTAGTTTATTTTCTTCGTAGATATATTTCCATCGATTATTCGACAAGTCTCTCTTTGATAGTCATCATTTTCTCGTGAATTTGAGACATACGCTAGAATGACGTCTTGACAACTAGTATCGTTTCTGCTTTGCATCATAAATGGTGTTTCGTTTTAGATATGAATATATAATTTGGATGATACCTTTATTTTTTATTCTTAATATTTGAGTAACCTTTAGAAATAAGTTATATGATAATAAATTCATACTTTTATAAATGATTAAAATTTTATATAGTGTGAACAAATAAAATAAAATTCACAAGGGTATTTTTGAAAATTATTATTAAATATATTAATTCAAATATTTGCTTTTAACTTAATTTTATTCAAATGTATTGCCTTGTTGAGAAGAAGTTACAACCTATGACATTAAAATCATGTAATGCCTTAATGGGATTTCATCTTTTTTATTATTATACACCTTCAGGTATCCAAAACAACAATAAAACATAACCTTTGCTTAAACTTAGAAGACTCCAGTCTCATCTGATTTTATATCCTTAAAATGGTAAGATATATGTTGATTGTGATTGCAAAAACCATCAAGGTTCAGCTAATCAGAGGCTGTAGAAGTCCGTTAAAATGATTTTGTTATTGCTACTTGACTGTGAGTTAAACTTGTTAACGGTTAGTAGAGAATTTCTTGTCATTTAGTTAAGTGAACAAATCATTATTTTGATATAAAGCCCGGGTTCCAGTTCATTATCTGTAGTATACTCTCTCGATTTTCATTAATAAATAAACTTTACAGAATTCCTCTTGAGAAAAAGCTTCTTATTTCTTCTCTGAATTCATCTTATTTAATTGTTCTTTATTGTTCTTTTCATTATTTGAGTTCTTGGTCTGTGTCTATCAAGTGTTCGATCAATTGTAAAGAAGGGATTTACCAGTTCCAGTCGTGATCTTTCTGTAATGTTCGATTTTCAATCCTTGAAGGTCGGGTTCCTAATGTAACAATATACAATTTTAATTTAATTTTATGAAAGAAATACAATTTGGTTCTTTATGATATGAATTAAACTATAGTTCTTGAAAATTTATGATGAAAATATAACCAATGTTATGTTATGGAAATAGAGCATTGCACCATCTTACCTTTAGAGTTCGTTTGGTATAATTTTTCAAGTAGAACTTCTTGAAATAAAGTATTTACAAATGAAGCTTCTTTAAATGGTGCTTTAAACCAAAAAAAAATGGGGTGTTTGGTTGTCATAAGTAACATTTTTAATTATTTAAATGTTCTTCTCTTATAATATATAATCAAACGATACCAAAACTTTTAATTACTAAAATTACTACTCCATAATAACTAAACAAAACTTCATGGAGTTGAATTCTACCGTCCACGCAAGTATGTGACTCAAATTAATTAGCATATGAAAGACATGATTCACAGCACAAGCCACCATGTTTATGGAAGACATGTTTCAAGCATGAGCTTCAAATCATTTCCAATATTCTAGGCCAGTAATAGCCAGAAGGAAAAGGGATACTGGAAAAAAAGAAGAAGAGAAATTCTAGTTTTTGAATTATTCAATTTACGATTTGGATTTAGAGTAAATTTAAGTTTTTATTTAGCAAATTCACTGGTATAATTAATAAATAATAAAAATATATATAATAAAAATATTATAACTCTAGGAGGTATATATCTTTTTCCTATATATAAGTTGTGTGTATATGCGTGTATATATATATATATATATATATATTATGAGTATAATGCATAAAATATAAATTTTTTAATACAAATTTCAGTATACAAATTCATGTGACATGATTGTATAGTTGTCTTATGGTCCACACTATTTATTTTTAGCAATTGCATTATTTTTTATTTTTTATTAATTAGTAATAATATATTACATAAGTTTGCACACAAAAATTTATGCAAAAAATTTTTATCCTTGGTACCATTATATATTATAGAGAAAGGGAGAGATATCCAATCTATCTTATTAGTTTAAAATTCATTAATGAAGTTGACTAATTATAACTATTGACCTAATCAACCACACCCAGCTGCTTCATGAAACTACATCTATATATGTAGTTCTGAAAAAGCAATTCATTTAATGTTAAGGCTCCACTTTAAAATGTAAATACACAATAAGAGAAATATATAATATGTATTTTCACAATGCTAAAAAGCTCTTAATAAATATAAATTCACATTATGATTTGTGACTGGCTAAGAAATTGGTGATTAGATTAGTAGTTTTTTTTTTCTTTTTAATTAATTAATTATTTTTTTAAAATTACTATTATAATCAAGTACTGAGTAATATTTATAATCAGACATAAGTTGGAAATATTAATGAATAAATATATAAGCAAAATAAAAATGACTTGAGTTATATATTCACAGCTTATATTCACGAAACAATTGTAATGGAGTTATTTAGAAAGCGGTTAAAGTGACTTAAAAGCTTTTAACCCAAATTTTACCATTTCCTTTCTTTCTTTCTTTCTTTCTTTCTTTCTTTCTTCTTCTTCTTCTTCTTCTTCTTCTTTCTTTCTTTTTTTTTTTTTAATGAAATTACCAATAGCAGAAGCTACATTCATAAGAATGGGAAGCTTTACATTGAAAATATTGAAGAAAACGTAAATGCAAGGTGAAATAAATTTTAAAAAAATGGAAACTTCCAAAAATTTTATCAATGTCTAAACGAACAAATAATTAGACAGAAATTACTAATGCAGTTATATTTTATCATTTTTATTCAAAATTTCAAAATTATAAAACTTAACTTTTTATAATTTTTATTTTATCATATTCTTTAATTAAAAAAAAGATTTATTAATAAGAAAATATATAACAAAACTTTTTTCATTTTCTTCAAAGAATTATAAAAAATAATAAACGATGAGATCATTATATCTTATTTGAGAGTTTTTAAGATGAAATATTTAATAGAACAAGATCAATGAATTTTGATATTTATTTATTAGGATTTAGATAAGTAAATTATGAGTTGTATTTGCAAATTTAAACAAAACAGAATTTTTGTATTAGAATATTATAATAATTAAATAATTATTAATGAAGATCAAAAGAATATTTAGAATAGTAAATATAAATAAATAAATAAAATGAAAGTGTTAGTATTAAAAATAGCTAATTGCAATTAGATTTCTGAGATTTTATATTTTCTATAAACCATACCCCAAACAACCTTTTTAACTAATTCTGTTATATCAGTTATCGACCTAAGTAAATGGGGTCTAAAGGATTTGACAGGTCACCAAAGCAAGTAATTAAATTAACTGATTTTGAAATAACAAGTTTCGATAATATTAATACAAGTACTTTCAATAAAATATCTATCAACGACATGAACAAATTATCAGAAGCGATCACATTCAGGAAATTTTATCAACATTTATGGTAGTATGGTACCAGTCAGTAAGTGGATTAGCTTTGAATTATCAGGAGTAGGGCCTGCTTTCGTATTGTAAAGTGGTCAAGCTATAAATTTTATAACCTTATGAGAGTCAAAATTAAAAAATAATTACTATAAAAAATTAAATCAATAAAACTTTATGGATCTTATTAAAATTTTACGCGACCTAGAGCTCTGTCAATCAACATGGAAGTTGTGCGTGTTGGCAAAAACAATCACTAATGCTAGATTTGAATAAATTGGGTTTCTTCAGACACTGGCATTTTAGTAGAATTGAACATGTCAGTTAGATGCTCCGAGAAGGATCCTATATCTATGTCATCAAGAAATAAATCGACTGAGGTATTAATAAAGAAATTATGTAATTAAAGTAATTTTGATTTAAAAGGAGAAATAGAAGATAATATTTTATGTTCCCAAAAGATCGCATGTCGAGAAACACGAAGTCTATTAAACATATGATCCCAACACCTATAAACTTTGTGTTCGATACCATAACTCAAAAAATAACGGAGACGTTCATGTAATTCTAATTTGGCCATTGATAGGATTGAAAAATCGTAAAGCGGGTACAGCCAAAGGCCTTCAGAAGTTGACAATTATGATCACAGAGAGGTGTTCATATGATGACTGATTGGAAATAACAGGGGAAGGAAGGTAGTTGATGATGTATACGACTGTATGAGTAGCTTCCCTCTAAAATTTTTTAAGACAAGAGATAAAAATGAAAAAAGCACGAATAGTTTCCAAGATAGGTCTATGTTTACGTTCTACTCTACCATTTTTTTGGGCTATAATTTGCTTTTATACCTAATTTTAAAATAATAAACTTATTATTTTGTCGTACAATTTTAACAAAGTAATTAATATATTATTTTATTATATAATATCAATATTATCATACAATAATATTAAGTATATTCAATATTTATT
>JAVXUL010017406.1:0-12062 GCA_035590515.1 Trichilia minutiflora
AAGCACACATATAGAAGCAATCAAGTGAGACTGTCTCTAATTTGATTATGTTCCTAGTTCGGTCGTATAGCAAACAAAAATTACAGCTCAAATATGCTTGAGAGTAAAACAATAAAAGAACCTTACCACCTTTAAATTCCACTCTCCGTTCCCCCAAATATTTTCGTCCCAACCTGTCTCTAGATTCTTCTTTTGTTGCCTCTCCTTCCTCTTTCCCAGGTTGCTCTCCATTTGACGTTACAGAGTCAAGGAGAAGATAACTCCTCCTCCTGTTTTCTTTTTTTTTTTTTTGGCCTCGAATACATAAATAGATGGCTTTGTATATTACAATGACAAGGAAATGTTTTGCGGTCCGAGCTTTATCTCATCTCAGCCACGTAGCAAAAGAAACGAGTGGATGGTATCACTTGGTTTTGTTTCTCAAAATACATGAAAGATTCAATGAATTAATTCTTCTTTGCCAGCCACGTAGGATCTCCATGTGCTTCCCCTTTTCTTTGTGTTCTTCGTCATTAAATGTTATTGTCGGACACTTACAAATTCTTAATTGAATTCAATCTACTTTGAATTACTTTGATATCTTACCCAGCCAACATGTCAATCACATGCCAACAATTCATTCCTTTGTCTTTAATTTATTCAGTTTATTACTCATGACATTCGGTTTTCTTTGTATTCATACATTAAATTATGTTGCACTTCATCATTTGTACAGTGATCATGCTATCATATGTCAATATATTATCGTAGTAATTTTTTAATTATTTTGTCATTATGAAAAATCGGGTTTACACACTCAATCTCCATCAATTTTTCTTCTTCTTCATATAATCGCTTCAAGACTCAATACCAAAGCTCGGGATCATTATCTAATTGGAGTATTGACTATCGATTCGAAAGGAATCGAAAAAAAAGAGTCACGGATAAATAGTAATCAAGAAATAGAATCAAACAAAGAGAAACTCAAAAGTTATCTTTAAGCTTAAATAAGTGCATCCTTTAATTTATCCCTTTGATTTGGACAATCATTGAGCATAAATTACAAAAAAGATAAATAGGATTTACTATTCTCAAAAATATAAAATTTAAGCATATAATTAATAAATTAGGATATTTAAACGTATTATAATATTAAGAAAGTTAAGAATAATTCATTGATTAGTGAGCATAGAGGTGGTCAAAGAGTTAGTTGTATATATATAGAGAGAGAATGAATATTTTGTCTAATAGATGAGCAAAAGGATCATTATGATAGATATAATTGTGAACATGTTTATTACACATTTCACAGCCCGATTATATTATGTGAAAAGGCTATTAAACTTTATGTATGTATGTATATAGTTACGGGAGCTTTGATTAGAGAATCTCCGATATAAGGAGGATGTCGAGAGAATGGTTTCTCATACCATAATTGTGAGTAGATGTTTTCTTATTCTCTTTCTCCCCCTTAAATGTTGCTTAAAAATAATTACATGTTTTTATATGTTTTAAAGAAATAGAAAGCTTTTATAAGATTTGTGTTGGGAGGCAATAGTAACTTGATTGAGTAGAAACTAGAAGGTGATTTCCTTGTTTGTAGTAGATTTAGATGACAATTTTATGATAATTTTGATACGTTTGTCTATACGTGTTTGAGGTCTCCGAATATTAATATCTGACATGTCGTTCGTCCACTATTTTCGATATTTTAAAAGTTAAAATTCTCATAAAATCATTGAAAAGATGATTTTTAATATAATAAGGCACCATAATACATCAAAATTTTGAAAACAAATGAAAACAATTTTGGTATGAAACTTATATCTTCTAGAACACATAAAAAACTTATCAAGACATAGGAATTATTTGCTCTGATACCAAATATAAGCATATAAAACATAAATCATGTTTTAAAAACAATTGCGGAAGTTTGAAATTTTTAAAAATGTTAACCTCTTATAATTGATATTTACTGTCAAATTAAAATTGATAGAAAAATTTTTCAAACTCTCTTAATCCTCATTTGATGATATTTTATAAGAAAAACGAATTCAAGAACTATCTGCTATATTTTCTCTTCTTTATATAGATTTCATTAAAAATCGAATAGAAATTATCAAACATTAATAATGGCCGTTTTTATTTTCAAATAATTTTTTTTTATAATTGTAGTACTGTGGAGAGATTTCTTTTATAATTAAAGAGTTATCAGCTAATTATGAAGGTTAACACCCTTAATTTGCATGTGACGCTTCACTGAAAAATATTTTTCATTCTGATTTCCAAAATTTGATCTGATCTGCATCAGATTTCTGGTCAGGTAAAGCATTCTAACCAATTGACTCATGCAATCATTTTGGTGTTGTGTTTTTGCTAGAACGTGTCTTTTGTTGAGCTATTATTTCCGAGATTTGTATACAGTTATAAGCATTCGACACTTGTCCCACTTTGAATCCCTTTTTGTAATAAATATTTAGCCCGATTGTATTGTATTGTATTGTGTTGTGTTGACCCGTATTCTACTATAGAAGTTAATTACCGTAATGTGTTTGCTGTAAGAAGGATCGATTGTAAAGGTTGATCATTTTTAAATTTTACTAGTAAAAGATTTTTAAATTCTTCGTTTTTCATTTTTAAAAGTGAAAAACTAAATTATTAATAATTTTTTAAAATGTTTACTTAAAAAAAAAAACTCTATTTTAAAACTATATCTTAATTATTAATATTTTTTAAAAAATTAAAGTATTTTATAAATTAAATCATATAATATAAAAAAAATAATTCCATTATAAATTCAAATTCATATTTTTTTCATACTTATTTATTACATATACATACCTTTAGTAATAAAATTTTGATAATTTTTTTTAAATAAACATGAACACTTTTTTAAAAATTATTTTCACTTTATATTCTTTTTCTTTTAGCATTTTAAAATATTATGTAAATTAATAAATATATTTCAATTTAAGAACGAATTAAATTTTAATTAAAAAATATGATATATAAAAATACTTTTTATTTAATACATATAAAATAATTTAATTAATATTTTTTATAATAATTTTATTCATGATAAAATTATAATTACAATAGAATTTGATATAGCTTTCAAATAGAGCTTTTTAAGGTTGATTTTTTTTTAAACTAAATAACACATAACAAAATATCGTTGGTTTTCGTATTATGAGAAAATGAAAGCAAAATTTTTAAAATAAAATAAGATTATTTAGATAATTTAATATTTTAAAAAATTAAAAAAATATTCACAGTTAAAATTTTTAAATTGTGGCTTCCATTGATAAAAAAATTTTAATTATTAAAAAGCTCTTTCTTAATTATAATAAAAAAATATAAAAAGAAAATTTAGAAAGCATCATTAACATTAAAAAAACTAAATGGCTTTAAAAATCCGGCCCTTTGAAGCCAGCACATGAAGGCTGACGGCCTATTTTTTTTTGCCAACCCAGGCCCAGTATTCAGCGCAGTACTTTAGTCCATTCAATAACGCATTGATGTTCCCACTTCTAATTCTTCGTAAAACCCTAAACAACGGAGGGGAAGGTGCGGAAGTTCAAAACACAAGGAAGCTGCCGTTTTAACCGTCATCAACATGCCGAAATCCAAACGAGACAGACCAGGTCCTCCTTCTTATTCTAGTTGTTCTCTTACTCTCTTAGTAGCTAGGATTTTAATGAATTATTTTGATTGTATGATGTCTGAATGATGAATTGCAGTTACTCTATCAAAGACCAAAAAGAAAGGAAGAGAACATAAGGAAGCAATAGTAAATGCTATAAGAGATGCGGCGGAAAATTATAATTCGATTTATGTTTTCTCTTTCGAGAACATGAGAAATCTAAAGTTTAAAGAATTCAGAGAGCAGCTAAAACCCACCAGCAGGTGAGTTAGGCTTCTATGTTTTTTGGTGGGTATTTGAAGTTTTTCGTGTTTTTTTTTTAATGGTTGTTAGAATAGTTTAATTTTACAATTTTCTTTTTCTTTTTTGGGTCAGATTTTTTTTGGGTTCGAATAAAGTCATGCAGGTAGCTCTAGGTCGGTCTGCTGCTGATGAGATACGACCAGGACTTTGTAGAGTTTCTAAAGTAAGGTTCATTCTTCGGCATTAATTGCTTAGGGGTGCGTTTGGAAGTCCTTCTAAGATCTAACACCATAAAAGTGATTTTGGATTATAAGATTTTTCTTTTTTACCGGTTTCAGTTTGTGTTGCAATTAGCTAAAATTAAATTAATACTGTTTTATTTGTTACAAAATCTCTTGAAGTGCTTTTCCAAAGAATACTGTTCTGCAAAAGCACTCCAAAAGACCCTTAAGAGTGTTTTCCATTGGTGTTAATTAAGTTGTCTTTACATCCAGCTTCTTTTTCATTAGTGTTAATTAAATTGTCTTTACTTCCAGCTTCTTCATGGAGATACTGGTCTCTTTCTTACCAATATGCCCAAAGAAGAGGTGGAAAGGTAACCTTGGAAGGCATGTAGTTGTTTTTGGATGTGATTTGTTGGGCACTTGCAATTTCTGTTTATTATATTTCTTATGTGCTGCATGAATTCTGAGATCAATTTTGGATATGATGTTGAGTTTACTGAGATAGAAACATATACTTGATTAGATAGATGGAGAAGTGAAGATTGATGTTCCTTTATTATTTATATACAACTTGTAAATTAATATGAGCTTATAGCCAATGAATAGAGGATGCAAACCATACTTGCTTTCAACTGTGTGAAGCTATTTATGTGAACTTTTGGATTATAGCTAAAATATGGTGGTGAATAATTTCTTAATTTTGTTCACCGAAGTATAATGGTGTGTAAATCTTTCTAGCTTCACCATAAAATTTATAAATAAATGATTATGCTTTTGAAATCTTTGCCCATATTAATTGATTTTGGTGATTCAAATGGAACATTACTTTGTCCGAACAACACAATTCATTTTTACATCTTTGTATTTCTAAAGTAGCAATTTGGTGTTTTATATTTCTACTGATCTAATTTTTTTTATTTTTACCTTGCATTATTATTTTGCAGTTTGTTTAATAAATATGAAGATTATGACTTTGCAAGAACTGGAAGCACAGCAACAGAAAAGGTTGAGAGCATGCATACTGATTTTTTAGCACACAAACATTTGTAAATTTATCTTGGTTTTGAGTTTGCTTGTTAGTCTAGTTAGTGTTTAAATTTAATACTAGCATATGCTTCCAAAATATTTCAGGTGGAACTCCCAGAAGGTCCTCTGGAGCAGTTCACACATGAGATGGAGCCCTTTTTGCGTAAACAAGGGATGCCTGTTCGTTTGAATAAAGGTACAATACTGCTTTCCTTTACTTGCATAAAGTTACAATACTGCTGCCTCTCATACATGAATATTATTGCAAGGTTGGATTATCATACTAAATTTATTGGGATGTGCAGGTGTTGTGGAACTTGTATCAAATTTTGTTGTTTGTGAAGAGGGGAAGCCTTTGTCCCCTGAATCAGCTCGTATACTGGTTAGTTCTGAGTCTCAACTTCAATATTAAGTTGTAATACTGGAGGACAGGGACATTCTTCTTATTTATTTAAGTGAATGTTCAACTTGTACTTCATTTTTTCAGCTACATCATTTTCACAGTACTTGACAAAATGAATGCCGTTAATGTGTTCTAAGTGTAGCTCTTTTTCCTTCATGGTGTGTTTCTAGTTTTATATAAATTTCAGCATCATTTATTGTGTCAGTCTTACAAATGCAATTTGGTAGAGTGGTATATTATTGATCCTTATGTTCAGTTTTTATAATAATCTTTGGCATCTTAAAAATATTCATTTTGATTGAAATCTCATGCAATTTTTGTCATGTTCATCTTGTATACCTTGCTCCAACCAGGTCTCCTTGAGTGTACTAAGAAAAAGAGTGAGGACTGCTTTATATAGTTTTTTTTTTAAAATAAAGTAAAAATTTGCAAGTACTTCATTTCACATGATGCACAAATCATTAATTTTATTATTAGGGATAATTTTATGATACATCTTCTTGTTTTGTATGATGATATGATGGGCTTCTGTTTTTTTATCATTTTTCTCTCTACATTGGTTTGAAAAACTAACAGTGCTGCTGAACTTTGATATGTTTTTGCAGCGTTTGTTGGGGATGAAAATGGCTACCTTCAAACTTCACTTAATTTGCAGATGGAGTCCCGAGGATTTTGAACTCTATAAAGATGGACTTGACCACGGATCAGATGTTGAATCTGCGTAAGGCAATTACCAGTGTTCATCTGAATTTTGTAGTTTAATAGCTGAGTATGTTTTAAAATTTTGATATCAAATTTGATGAAATCCAGACCGTGTGCTGAACTGATGATGTAGCAGAATCGCAACTTTTATGCTTTTATCTAATTAAAAGGGGAAATAGATTGGAGTCGGTCAGCTACACTTTTTAAGTTTTGGGTTTTAATTTGTTGAGTTGATGATGCTTTTGATGTGGAGAATTACCATCATTTGTTGTAATGTTATATATACGTAATTGGTGATGTTAAGTTCTAAATATTGACTGATTAAGCAAGAAATCTAAATTTTTTTGAGATTTACTGAGATGGCACATTGCCATGTGGAAGTTTTCAACGACGCTTCCTTCCCTTTCTTGTATGGCAATGTTCCGCAGGTGAAGATGTTCACAGTAAGGTTGAGAACAGATATGATTTACTGGCAGAAAAAACTCCTATATTATTATTCTGTTTAGTTTAAAACACAGAATTAAACATATAAATTATTTAATCTCTAAAATTCAGGATAGAAATTAATCTATCCTAAAATTCTATATAAAGCTTTCTAGCTTGCTAATTAACCGTTCTAAACTTTGCATGGGCAACTCCTGTGATAATGTTAGTCAATTATTTCTCTGGAATGGAAAGCCTTATTTGTATTGGCTATTCCTTTGGGAATGAAAATGCATGCAAATTAGACAAATCTCAAGCTTTTCTTTATTAAATTGTCTGTAAACTTGTATATGGTTTGTCTTCTTTAGTGCAATTTTATTATCGAAGTATAGCCTTGTAGAAGCTTGGGCTTCAATTCTTTCTATTTATCCATTCCAGGAGAAACGTAGAAAAGATTAAAAAAAAGAAAAAGAAACCAAGTTTTTTTAATATTTTATTAATTCTTTGTACACCATTAAAATCCAAATTTAACCCAAATTCCTGAAATTATAAGAAATTCGGAATTGAGAGTTATATTATATAATAGAATATAATTATAAGGGATGTTAAATGATAAATAGATAAATAATTGCTTAAAATAAGATTTAATTAAGAAAAAAATGATTAATATTAAATTCTAATAAAATAAAAAGTTAAAATGTATAAGATTATATCAGCTCTACGTTGGATTTGGACAGGATTCTTAGCTAACACAATTTGCTTTAGAAATATCAAATATACAAAATATAAATTGTAAGTGTAATTATGTTTTTTAATGTATTTAATTTTATTTATCATTAAGTTGATATGACAAAAAAAAATTCGTATTTTCAACTCCATCCTCTATTTTTAGATGATTTTATTGATAATTATAAATTATTGACTCAACAATTCAGTTATTTTATTAATAATTAAAAGAAAAAATAATTTTATAAAATAATAAATAATAATTTATGTATATATTAAAAAATAAATTTTAGTAATGATATTTATGAATAATACGTGAGATGCATTCTTAATATTAATAATATAACATATTTTTTATAAAAATAATTCATTATTAATCTTACAAAATTATCCTATCAATGCACAAATTTTGAAGCATACCATGTCCCGAAAACCTTGACCACCGTTTCTTTTTGTTTCACATAATTGCTTCCAAGGAGCCCAGTGTTTTTCCACTTCTGTTTAGGGCTACCACCAGAAAGAAATCACACAGATGCATCTTTGTAGTTCCTCACTGAGGCTGAAAGGGAGTTTGAATAGTGCATGATGGAATTACTTGGGCCATTGCTTTAATAAGCGTTTCCCTTCTGCCACACGAAAACAATTTTTGTAGCCGCTTTCCCATTTTTGCCTCCACTCTTTCTTTTATGATTCCAAAAGCTTTGAACTTATTTCATCCGAGCATTAGTGGCCAGCCCATATATTTCTCATAAGATGGTACAATTTGTAACCCCAGCAGCATCGAAACCTCCTTAGCTATTACTTGATTTGGATTGGGGCTGTATGGCATGGAGGACTTCTCCAAGTTGAATATTTTCGCTGATACTTGTGAGTAAACTCTGAAAATTTTTTTCAGGTGGACCATTCGAACCTTTTGACTTGAATGAAAAGCAATCTGTTGTCAGCAAATAATAAGTGTGATATTCTACATTGATATCTCCCAAAGCTCTTGCCTTTGATCTCTTTTTCGGCTTCAGCTTTCTATAAGCTTCAGCACGCAAAATGAATAAATATAGTGAGATAGGACACCTTGTCGAAGTCCTCTGCTTTGGCCTATTTCTCCTTCGCTGGTTGCATTGATCAAAGGTGAATATGAGACGCTACGAATGCGTGTCATAATCAGCTTGATCCATCTCTCAGTCACTCGCCGCAAGGACTCCCACCATTCGCCTTGCTAATGTCTAACTTCATTGGAATTTGGTCCGTTCTGCCGATTCTGTAATTTTTCGCGCATTCGTACTCTACAATAATTGACGAGGGGCAAGTCCCCCACTCAGTCCGTAAATATCATAAATATCATCTGCAAAATGAGTGGTAATAATACTATTTATAACGATTATTATTAAATATACAGATTTATTATATAAACTTTTGTGTATAGCATATTATTATTGATTAATAAAAATATAAAATTAATATAATTATTAAAAACAAATAATATTTAATTAAAAAACAAATAATAATATCATATTACATCAATTAATAAAAAAATAATTAAAATTCTTTGCAAATTCATCTTATTCATTTGAATAACCCAACTCATTCTTACTACTTCAAAAATTACCCGTTACAGTTATTTGTTAGCTAAATTAACAAAAAAAAATTTAAAAATAATTTTACATAATAAATATCTTTAATTTTATATTTTTTGGATACAGCAAATTTTAAAAAAGAAAATTCCATACTTATATATCCAAATACTCAAATTGCCAAATAAAAACAAATCCCTAAACACAAATCAAAAATCAAAATCACACTTCATCAGCAAAATGAAAACCGAAGCCACTCTTTCTCTTCCCTGTTCTTTTCCTTCACCAAATCAAAAATCAAATTATGCCCATTCTTTAAACAATTTTCATAAAACACCCATCCAACATTTTTCATCGTAAACAAACCAACCAACCTACCGGACGAAAATCAATAGCTCAAATTAATTGTATTATATATTTGATACACTGTTGCTGTCACTAGATATTAATGAAATCGTTTGTAAATAACATCAAGTGTGACAGACAGAATTCAAAAATATTTTAAATTCAAGCTTTGCTGTCTTGCGGAGGTGTGTTTGAAACTTTCCATGTTGCATTCTGCATGATATCAAAGGTCCTGTTCCCTGCTACCTCATCTATGGGTACGGCTTCTGAAATTTCATTAAGATCCTCTCTTGTGAGTTTCACAGTTAGGGAGTCAATGTTGTCATCTAAGTTCTTAATCTTAGTTGTCCCTGAAAATGAAAAACAATCAACAGTGAAAAATTATCAATATCGACTTGATCATTTGCGTTTTAAAACAGATCTATATATTTTGACACACATCAATTCATATTGTGAAGATAGTTAGAAAAACATGTTATTCACCAGGAATAGGTACAACATCATCCCCTTGTTCAAGAAGCCATGCTAGTGCCACTTGTGCAGGGGTGCATTTGTGCTGTTTGGCAAGTTTTGCTATGCGATGATAGATATTCTTGTTCTTCTCCAGGTTGTCTCCCATAAACTGAGGATGCGAGTTCTTGTAAAACAAATTTCATAGAAAATGTTAGTAACATTTTTGGAAAAAAATGTGTACAAACATTAATGAAAGACATACCAAATAGCTAGCAGCAGGTAAACTTTCCACAACAGCTTTGCCAGCAAAAAAACCATGACCAAGAGGGCTGTATGGTACTATTCCAATGCCAAGCTGTCTGCATAATTAAATGCATCAAGACAACAACTTCATATATCCAAAGAACAAAAATTTTCGGTAACACTAAGGACTAAAACCATAAAACTCAAATGTCTACATGAATTAATATAATGAGGGTGAATTTAAAAAAAATCTATCCAAATAAGAATTTATAAAATTTATTTGCAGACATTAGATACAAGTTATTAATAAGATTCTTGGTAGAAATAGATTAATAAGTGATCATACACTCTTCATAATTTTATGGAAGAAAACAGTAATGAGAGTTGTTACCACCTGCAAAGTGGCACTATCTCTTCCTCGATCTCACGAGTCCAGAGGGACCATTCCATTTGCAAAGCTGTGATGGGATGAACTGCATCTGCCCTCCTAATTGTGTCTGGGCTAGCCTCGGATAAGCCAATGTACTTGATTTTTCCCTCTTCCACCAGCTTCTTAAGTTCGCCAATCTACAATCATTGAAAAGTTAAGCAAGTTTAACACATTGAAATAGGGTAACAGATTTGCATACCTTTTACACTTGCAGAGGTAAAGAATAACTCACAGTGTCTTCAGTGGGAATTGTTGTGTCTACTCTATATATGTTGATAATAGAGATCAATGTATTCCACATCAAGTTTCTTTAAGCTGGCTTCACAACACAAGCGCAAATACTCGGGGGTACCCTTGGTCGTCATGCCGTTAGGTCCAAATCCTGTAATACCAAACTTTGTGGCTATTTGTATTTTTTCCCTCGGTAACAGCTTCAAGGCCTGAAAGGCGTGAACATTTTCATGATAACTTTAAAAAAAAATTACAACAGTAAGTTTAGTACCAATTCCTTAATAGTTAACCAAAAACAGAAAATTGTTTTATTAACCAGCTAATCATTAATAAAACCAGTTGAAAATTTGAACTATTCTGAATAATCAATTTTATAAATTAACAAAAGAGAAAGATATGTACCTTTCCAATTAATTCTTCTGTTCTGTATATGTCAGCAGTATCAATGAAAGTAATTCCTTTGTTGAAAGCATCCTTTATGATTGAGATTCCTTCCTCTTCTGGTACAGGAGATGTGCCCAGGCTCATAGACCCAAACCCCAACTTTGAGACCTGTACAAGCAAACAAAATCATGAAAAAGGAAAAATGATACGATTATCAGGGAAAAAGAAAACTAACAAAGGAAAATCTAGAATCCTTCCAAATTTAACATAGAATTTCTTAAGAGTCAGGAAAGAAATGGATATGGGTATGTACCTCAAGTCCTTGGTTACCCGGTTTAACCCTTGGAACATGGATTATCTTTTCTCCTTCCATCCTTTAAGCTGCAACTCGCTTTCTTGCTCCTGTTCTTCCTCTGTAACTGAGAAAAAAATAGGAAATTAACCGGAAATAACCACTATTCATAATTGGTATTAAAAAAAATCACTATTTATAATTTCAATTGAAACTAATCCAAATTATTGTTTTTTGACCCAAATACCCTTAAGAAAAATAAATTTAAGATTAAGTTTTATATTCTCCGAATACTAAAATTTCACAGCCACCGAGCCTTCATTTCTAATTGTTGAAAAATTCTCTAACATCTCGTAAGACTTCAGCATTATCAATTCAGGTAATATTTGTCTTGCGATTATCATTGTTTCAATATATTAGTTTTTTTTTTAAGTTTGAAAAATAATGATTGGGATAGGATTTTAATGGAAATAAATACTTAGAATAGGTTGAGGACAATATTTTGTAGTATAATTTTGTGTTTAAAAAGGAGAACATTGAAGAAAACACAGAAAACCAAATTTTAGGACGGATTCAGAAAAAAAATTAGGGTTTTGACTCGAAGCACACTCCCGAGCGTGCGCAAATCTGCGCGCACTCGGTCCCCGAGCGCATGTAAATCTGCACGCTTGGGGACCAAGTGCGCTCAGATTTGCGTGCGCTTGAGAGTGTGGTTTCCCCGAGCACGCGTAAATCTGCGGCTGTTGG
>JAVXUL010017427.1:0-12062 GCA_035590515.1 Trichilia minutiflora
AATACCAAATTATTAATTATAATAATTAATAATAAATAATATTTTATTTACTTTATTTATATATATATATATATATATTATTAATTGATGTAATAATAATAATAATATTTGCTTTTAGATAATGTTTTTTATTTTTCCACCAATAACATTGTTACATTTTTCTTCCACATGATTTTCTTTCATTGGTTGGTTTATTTGCTTTGTTTTCTTATTGCATGACACCTATATGTCACTAAGTGAATGTGATTCCAATTCATTTTGAGCTTAACATACGTGGAAGAAAATGAAAGGGCTCCAAATTTTTTTTAACTCATTCATATGTATATGTTCACGGGAGAGAAGGGAAATGAATGATTCCTTTTCATTTTAAAAACCAAAAAAAAAAACAAAAAGAAGAAAAAAGGCTTTTCTACAAACACATTTGGCCATTGATGGTTTCAATTTGAAAAATGGTTTTCCAAGCTTGAAAGTGAGGAAGGAAGATTAAAAAGAGGTCAAAGGTTGTTCTTCTTCAATTTTTCTTCTAATGGAAAGGCAAAGGATGTCAAGTATAGGAGATATGTTGACATAGGTTGCCATTCTCCTTTGCAAAATGGTTTTGTAAAATTTTCAAGTCTCCGATCAATTTACCATTTTGGCAATATTTCAAGTTAAAATAATTGAATTTACAGTTGTTCATGTCACCGATAACGTACGACATCAAAAAGTTTGCTCTGAAATAACGTACGGCATCAAAAAGTTAGCTCTGAAAATTACGAGCTTTTGTTTGCAAGTATATAGAATATTTGATGATAGGAGTACACTTCAACTTAGGTCTTTAGGACAGTAGCTTTTTTAGGGAAAGAATAAAGTTTGATTTTATCCACAGGCATTTTTAACATTCGGGGGAATGATAGATTCCCCCTATAAAGCAAATAAATGCCATACACCCCCCTATGGAGTGTGTGGCAAAATCAGAGCTATCCATTATATTTTATGAATGGCTCTGATTTTGCCACACACCCCATAGAGGTGTGTGTGGCATTTATTTGCTTTATAGGGAGGAATTTGGGATTCCCCCTTTAACATTCTAGTAACTTGCAGTTGCTCATCATCAGACGCCATTTCATTGGTGAACATCATTTATAAAAGGAAAAAGAAAAAACGCTCATAAGTTTTAGGGACCAAAGTTACATAACATAAAACAAAGTTAAACAATATCTATAAAAGGAAAAAAGGTCACAAAAGCCAGGGTCTAGAATGGGAACACGAGTGAAAATAATTGACATTCATTCATCACTAAATTTCGATGATGGCACTTATTGGCACTTATTGCCTAACAATAAGCCCTCTCACCAGACCAATTGTGGGTCATCTTTGACTGTTAAGTGTTTGTTTAACATAGTTTTTTTAGTGTTTTTTAACCTCTTTTTATTAAAAATTATATTAAACAGATAAAAATAAAAAAAAATTTCATTTAAAGTATAAAAAGAACTCTTTAAAAAAGTGAGAAAAAAGAAGTTTTCTCTTTTTTTCTCATTAAATTAACAGATAATATTTGTTTTAGTCAAAAAATATTCTTCTAAACTTCTTTCAAATATTTTGATTTAATCAAATTAAATACCTTTTATGATAATTTTAATAAAAAAAAGAATTTATTTCAACTGTTATACTAAATAATTTTAAAGAGAAGTCTTATCTTAATTTAAAAAAAAAATTTTAAAAATAAAAATTAGCTTTTCAACCCTTAAAAAATAGTCCCAAACAGGCTCTAAAACTGACAATAAATGCCACTTGCTTTTACTCGTAGACCCGTGTATATGACTGCAAAGCTTCAATATTTTCATTGACACTCTTTTAAGCATTTCATCAAATTCTTCTCATGCACATTACTAAATACCATCTAACTTAACTTGTAATAATTACAAACATATTCCATAAATTCATCAATTAAATGAAACAATCACCAAAACAAAATAATTTTACAATGATTTCAAATTTAAAATACATGGCAATTATACAATCTGAATTTAAATTAAAAATACTTGAATTACTTTAAATTTCCAAGACAAAGATAATAGAATGTGATTGAAAACAAGATGAGAGTTGCTTGATTGAACGGGTGTCACGTTGATTGGAGTTGCTTGGTTCAGTTATGATGTTGTCAAAAAGAGACGAGAGTTTCAAATTCCTTACACTAAATTGAGAAGAACAGAACATAGAAGTTTTTTGGTTCGAATTTGAGAAAATTTGAGTGAATTGGACTAAAAAAATAAAAGTTTCGGAGTTATTGCTAAAAAAAATAGACCTTTAATTTTGACTAAAATATATAATTTTCTTTCGTATTGAAGATACAAGACACAAATTCAATTTCTAACACTCGTACAACGTGACATGCAAATGGTGGGTCCAATTCCTGATTGGTTCCCAATATTACGTCCAATATTATAACCATATTATCTTCTGTTATAACTTCATCTTTGTTTAGTTCGCAACATCATTTCCAAACAACTTGCTCTGATACTATACAAAATAGGCTTGGATGTGTCTCAATTTCTAACATCCTTCTTCATCGGCAACATGCTATGCAAATGGGCCAAGTCCAATTTTCAACATTGCTACTAACAACTTGCTTCGATACTTGCCAAGTAGGCTTAGGAAACCCCCCTCCAAAAGCTAAGGAGCAAGGTACCTACTCCACATGCATATATATTATAAGAGACTATTGTGGTTCAACTTCTGACAAACAAACTCTTACTACATTGCGAGCTTTAACTGACAACATCACAAATAAAGTTATGTTTCATCTAAAAATAGTATCAAGTTCAAGGTTTTAATTACTTTTCTTTGAACAAACTAACATGTCCTATAGAGAATTTGGCATTCATTGTAAGCAAGCAAATAGTAGATATTGTAAGAAGCAAATAATAAATGTAACTTTTTTTTTTTTTTTAAACCCGAAAATTCTCGACCGCCAGCCAACATTCTGAGAGACTCCGTCAGGGGGCCCAGACTCTCGACTGCTCTTGAGCAGCGTCACTAGGACGGGACCCAGGCCCTTAACCAAACAGGCGCTCAACTCGACCCCCTGACAGACGGTACCAAACGAGCAGATAAAACCGGAGTTGCACCAGACTCTTACACCTGAGTGCACTCCCAAAGGTTCAAACCCAGGACCAACACGAATGCCCCCTCAGGATGAAACCACCAGACTACACCCAGTGGATGCAAATGTAACTTATTATAGAAGATTTAGCTATTTAACTCTCTTTAACTTAAATTTTTTAATTAAAAACAGAAACGCAAATTTTTAATCCAATCCAATAATTGAGATTTCCACTACTCAAATCATATTTGGTTAAGATGATATGATCATTTCCATAAATTTGCCACATATTTTTCACCAGTTCATGATGAACTTATTTTTGCTACAATTCTTAAATTTATTTGTTATCTCAAAATTAGAATTACATTTCTTAAAAATTTCATTAATTAAATTGTTCAATATAACCACGAACGTAGAAGTAATTTTCATTAAATATATACCTATTACATAGAAATCAATCAATCATTGTATGCAGGATAATACAAATAATGTTTTTAATACCTATTAAAAGTTGATGTTACCAAACATTAAAGCAAAATGGAAGCTTGCAATACCAAAAATACCTTACAATAATCTCAATAGAAGCTAAGCAAAAAAACAGTAATAACTAAAACTAACACTAGATTATGTTAGTCTTCATAACTTAAATTCTTTAATCTGACGCCCAACTATGAGGAGCTATCATGCAATCTCATGCTTCACGTAAGACAATTTTGCCTATGTCAGTTGCAACAGATTTTCTTGAGAGTCACTATCATAGTTAAAACACAATTTTGACTGTTTATTAAGCAGAGCCACCGATTTTCGCCATGGAGAATCCCATAAAATCTGTATATGGTCCAAATAATCATTTCTTAGTGGATACCGAGATGTCAAATCATCTCAATCTCTGTAGGGCTTTATGCTGAATAAATCAAAAAGGTTATCTTACCCCTAGGGCAGTCGATCAGTATTAATGTGTGTTAAACCAGAATTCATATATATGTTTATTCATGTCGGACTAGACTTACTTTATATTCTTGTATAAACATCCTCTCTGCATCTCCAACACTTCCATGTCCTTTAGAATAATTCCCTGCTAAAGCACGAAAAATACAGAATATCTAGTTGCCAATAAAATCAATCAGCAAGACAACATGAAGAGCAACAAGGGAAGTCAACCGACAATAAAAGGAAGAGAGAGAGAGAGAGAGAGAGAGAGAGAGAGAGACCCCACTTTGTCTAAACCCTAACTCAACTTACCTACTTAATGGTGTAAGCTGATGTCACCATTTCTGATATGTAGTTGATAGACATTGCAAACAAATTCCACTGTGTTTATAAGTTTACTAATGTAAGGCCTCTATTCATTGGTTTCTAATATGGCATCATTATGCTCGACATTCACATGATTACAAGATTTCAGTGATCACCATTAAACAAACTTTTAGTTCAGAGAGAAAATTCAGTAGTTGTGGACATTTTTTAAGGGCTTTAGTACTGTAATTTTATACAGTTGCCATTAGAGGAATTTTGACAATTTAAATGAACCTAGGTTGATTTGTCAAGTTTTTATTTGGTCTTCGGTTGATTTACGATTGTCATTGTCACACCACCATATATCAACTTATTATCCAAAAAGCTGATTTTGTTATCAATCTTCAATGACAAAATTACCTAAACTATTCAGTTGGTAATTAGGGAGAAAATATAAAGAACCTTTGCTAGATAACTGCAAAAGTCATTGGGATGGATAACTGGAGATGAGCTCATCATATACAGCTACAGCATCACTAACATGGCCTCCATCTGAATACGCTTTCCCAAGAAGTAGTTGAACCTGTAAAGGCATGCCATAGAGCGGAATGCAAAATTAAATAGCATGCTAAAAGAAACATTAACCAAGGAAATTATATATCAATACAAACTAACAAATATGATACAAGAATTTAGTCAACTTTTCATCACTGTTTCAACATACTCTTTTCTGCCTGTTCTATAACTAGGTTTCAATTACTATTTTGTGTGTACCATTGGAAAAATAACGAAAAACACATGCGTTTTCTCACATTTACATATCTTTCATTTGTTGCCTAATTTCAGAAGCAGCTGGTATCAGGCTTAATTGAGCTATCAAGTTGTACTCGGACACCAAATTATTTTCTAAAATTTGAAAAACCCAACCAAAGAAAAATTCCTAATTAACTTTAAGATAAAACATAAACTGTCAAAAGTACAGTAGAACTTCATCTTTTCTCATTTAGTATCATTTTGAAATTTTTTTAAAAAATAAATTGACTTTTAAGGATAATTCTTATTATCTTTTCCACATTTGAAAATGTCTGACAACATTTCTAAGAGGAAGTTATCTGTCATTGAAAACCATAATGTGTCTGATATTAGTATTTTAAAGAATCAAATGAATAGTTCTATGAAATTCTAGAACTTTGTTTTCCAAAAACACTTAAAAAACCACAAAAAAAAATTTTCAATTCAACACTAGTTTTCAGGAAATTAATGTTGTGTTTTTAGTATCATTTTAACAAATACATTATCAAATGCATTTTTTTATATGTTTATGAATTTGTAAAAGAGAAAAAGAATTAAACAAAAAGAACATAACACCTTAATTTTTGTTTTACTATCAGCAAGGTTGAATGGCAACATTGTCAAGGACATGTTGTATGACTTTGTATTTATAAAAGCGTGAATTATCAATCAACTTAAGAGAACAAGACCAGTAAAACCTTGTAGCTTTGACTTCTTCAGAATGAGACTAATGAAGGCTTTCAATAAACAAAATCAAAGATTAAAGGACAATCTCTTTATTGGAAACCTCCTATTTACTATAATCATATAAAATTACGTGTCAACGGATGCATCCATACTGTTGTGTAATCTGAATTTTAACTTGCCATATCTGTCAAACATGACAATCAACTTAATGGTTCTGAATAATGGTTTGAAATTGGCTCATCACGTTGTGCCAAAACAGTTCAAACATCGAAAAACTTATGCTGGGACCATAACTCAGAGATGGCTATATAACAGTTCCATCCTTTAGCCTCTACCAGGTTCAGTGACAGAAAACTAAACCAGGAAATTAAATATATGATCTGCCAACAAAATGGGTATAATATGAAATATGTAAATCAGTATAAATCAAGCTTTATATTCTTGAAGGCAAGGTGTCATTTAAAAAGGATGAAATCATCACCATTCATTTCATAACTACAAATAATAGACCAAATAATCCATATCTGATGCTGGTTTTGCTGAAGATGGCCCAAATTAGAGAACTAATGTGAAGATAAGATTTATATATGAAACAAAAGACAACATAAAATTTATAAAGGAAAAGAACATAGAATTTACTTGTTTTAGAGTCAAACTGGAATACGAGGAGAGATTTTTTTTCTTTTTAGTGAAATAAATTATTAGATACTTGGTCCAACAGAATATCAATTGATCCCAACTACATGCTAGAAAGAACTACAGGACTCCAAACACCAGTCCCTAATTCTACAAGGGGAATAACAAATGCCTCCCTATGGTTTCAAGAAATTACAGATACCCCCTGAGTTTTTTCTCGTGACAAATACCCCCTCAATTTCAAAACTAATGACAATTCCCTTAGTTAATTGTCTTCTTTGATGGTGTAATGATTATTATAACCTTACCGTTTATAAAAGCATGAATTGAAAAATGTAAATATATCAAACACAGAAGCATATGCAAAGCGGCAAGTTTAGAGAATTCATAATCATTTTAAACACTGTTGCAGTAATAGGATGATGCCCACTCATCTTGCGATCATATAGACTAACAGGATGGAATACCTGCACTCAAGCAAATCCATCATCGATCGGACATCTTTTAACTAGTTCTTACCTAATTATCTACATTAGTAATCAAGAAACTCCTTGAGATTGTAAGACTCAAAAAAATCTTTATTGTATCTTGGGAAATCAAGAAAATATTTATTGTGATTTCAAATATTCAAAAAACTATTTCTTGTATTTTCAGACAATCAGAAACTCTTTCTAATATCTCCTTTCAAAGATCCAGGATATGCAAGAATATGGTCTAGCACATCAATGGCAACTAAGGAATGAGAGAGAGAGGTATTTGCATTGACCATAAATTGAGAACATATGAAAAATTATCTTATAGCCCACTTGCAGCTGCTTTAGCTGCATTAACTCTTTGTCTTTTACGTTTACATGAATCCTTGACATAGGCCATTGAATCATTCAAATTTATACTCGTAATTCCAAGATATATATTTCTTACAAAAGAACAAGAGTTCTTCTCACACAATTATTCTTCACAGTTTTTTCTCTTCTTTATCAAGTAATATTGTCCTGATATTTTCATTATCGAATAATCATAATGATTCAAAGTATGATATGTTTCATGAAATACATTCTTGTTAATAGATTTCACGAACTTTATAACTCATAAGAGTGTACACATATTACATAGCTAATCCTTCTTCAATAAGATATTGATACTATCCTGAAAAGCCACTATCTTAACCTTCTGGCAAATGGAATCATCCATCTCCTATTTTTCCAATTTCTTGTGTAAAACATACCTAGCTGAGAATTCAGCCTTCCGGCCTGCTCATTTATTAAGAACCTAATTCTTTAATCATCAAAGCAGATGACCATAAACCATAGCTGGCATTATCATATCATGGTTCATGTTGTATAAATTATGCTTAAATTAACTGAAAGCTTTTATACTTCAATTGCTCAAATCCGCATATTATCTAAGTGGGGGTTTAAGTCACATATTAGGAAAGTCCCAATTGCAGTGCCGTCTTCAATTCAACTCACCATTCTATAACTCAACAGTATTGGAAGCAAATGTTTAGTACTTATTTTATAATTCTCATATTGTTAATGGCAGTACGTGCACTAGTGTCACATTTAAAACCTCTAATTTCCAGGACAAGGAACAGAAAAATCTCTGGCCTTAAAGACAATAGAGAGGGTGATCATGATATTCTGGCCATTCTTCTCCGGTTTACGCGGGTTCTAAACTCCTTTTACCCACAAATAAATTCAATAAATCATTGGGTGTATTACACATCCAGTACCTGACAAATTACATACAGGTACAATTTGGCTATCTCACTAAGAAATTGTGCGATAGCAATAAACCAAGTAAATAAATAAACATGGTTTAACTGAACTTGAATTGCTTACCACCACAGTTTTAATCTAACAGCCTATTTGATACCAAAACAAAGGGGGAGGGCAGAATCAACTACTTATGTGTAGTTGGAGGGCCAGATTGTTTTGTTACTGATTGCCTGCAACCAAAGACATAAAATAATCAAATTTGCAAATGCTTTTGTGAGAAAATCAGTTTTGAAGATGCCAAATATGAAACAACTGAAAATAACCAAAAATAGGTAATTTCCTAGCAAATAAACTAATGGTATTAGTGTGATATAAACCAAAAAAAGCTTCTAAAATATTAGCCTCAACACTTCTAGGTATACAAGGGTAAAACTCTCTTTGCAATTTTTTGAATATGCAAGGAAAGGTTGGCCAACAAACAAACACAAGCAAAGGCACTCTCATGCATACACGCATCCTTCACACATGCATAGGTTCCAACATATTGGCATTCATATTAGATATTCACCATGCACTGAATTGAGTCAATTTGATTTTCCTTTACTTATAACAATTTCTTCGGTACCTCCCACTTATATCTCAATTATAAATGAGCAAACATTACCTAATTTTACAACTAAATCTTCTACACTTTTACTTATATATCAAAACTGCAAATAGGATTGATTCTATCAAAAGTTCCTTGTGCAAAACACCAAACTACATTTGCCTGGAAACAAAAGAAAACCATTGAAATATCTTAATAAAGATTTCAAATTAATTTTTAAATAAAACCAAAATCATTAAACGGTGCTTTTGGGTCTACTTCCTAAAAGTCAGAAAAAGATATTCCTGGAACCTGAACTGCATGTAATATTCAAAACTTAGAAAACTTTTTAATAAATTTAAAATAAAATGATAACATAACGAGTCTTTATCTACTTCTAATCAAGAGAACCATAAACTTTATCTCATTTATTCCCTAATGAACTACAATAATGGAATTATCATAAGTTAAAATACGTTGTCTGCTGCAACCCCATACCATTTTCCTCCCTTGAAATATTGGCTTTGTTAGTCTGAGCATTCAAAAACTTAAATGAACACTAATTTACGTTCAATTATACAACTGATTGACTAAATTGTAAGTTACAGAATGATCGCACCTTGTATTTTTTGGAACCAAAACCTCGTTTAGCTTAGAATCAGAGCATTGAATGCGAAATGCAAAGAACCCACTTGATGCTGTCGCTGAAATTGATGTCATGTTGGAGAGTTTAGAAATATGTATTAATTCAGCTTTCGTGTATGAAATTTAGGTGAAATTGAAACACGGGGATTTAACACTCATTGGACTTTGACCATTTGCTAGAAGAATTGTTTCTATGTTTTTTAAGTGTGTGTGTGTGTTTTCCTCAATTCAGAGGCCGGAGGAGAGCGGATAAGATCTTTTAGTAATGTTTTTGTTTATGCTTGTTATTGTCTTACGGCGTCGGATGAAGGCAGAAAACTGGGTCGGGTTGATCGGTCGGGACGGAATTTGGATTCAAGGTCCAGCAACGAAAGACCTTCAAGATGCACCTTAAATTTTAGCTAGAGCTGTGTTAAACCAACACCTCTTTTAAGTGACGTTGAGATATTTTGCCAATTAAACACCAATTGTCTGTTGTTATAGCTTAAGAATTACAGCTATTATAAAATAAAGACACTTAAAAAATTTTACTAATTAGAACCAACAACAATACTGTAGCATTTTTAAATGTAAAAATGTTATAAAAAATAGGATTAAGAAAGTACCACTAAAAATCTATTTTAAAAGTTTTTATCCATACAAAAATAAAATGGATACTATTAAACTATATCTTAAAGGTCTTACTTATACCAAGAGCAACATTTATTTTAATAGTAAGAATAAGGTCTATCCAAGTATTTCTATATAGGGATTAGAAAATTTTCATCATACTTTAAACATTTATGTCCATGCAAAACGCAGGATAGATTTAAAAAAAAACATCAAAAAAGAAACAGACTCGAGATAAACTATGAAATTAAATTCAAACTTAGATATTGGTTAATAGTTGCTTGACCCTGATCCCAAAATCAAATCCATAGCACTTGTTAAAGTCATAAATTCTCTTTTTTAAGAACTTTACCATCTAATCCTGAATGAGATCTACTATTAGAGCCTGATTCAAAAATTATTCACCTTAAGTAAAAGTTATCCTAAGTTAAAAATCACATAAGCTAATCTCAGTATCACCTTAAGTCGAAGATCATCATAAGCTAGCCTCGAGATCTACTTCTTGATAATTCAAGAATATATGACTATTTTTTAAGAAACAAATAACAACTTTACACATGTGTGTCCCTTAATCTATTCCCCTTTTTAAGGAACAAACAGCAATCTTATACATATGTACCCTTAGTCTATTTTTCAACATAAGAATTTAATATAATTAAGTAGATTAGGATTAAAATTTTTTGATAAGAATAATAATTGAACTGTATTTATATCACACGATTAATATTAAAATGTTATTAAAAAATAGGAGTTAAGAAAGTACCACTAAAACTCTATTTTAAAAGTTTTTATCCATACAAAAGTAAAATGGATATTGTTTAATTCTATCATAAATATCCACACTTGTACTAAGAGCAAAATTTGTTCTAATAATAAGAATGAGGTTTATCTACATATTTATATACAATGATAAGAAAATTTTCGTCCTACTTTAAACATTTATATCTATGCAAAGGGCAGGATAGACATAAAAAAAACACCAAAAAGGAATCAAACTTGAAATAAAAACATAAAATTAGACCTAAACTTAGATATTGGTTGACAATTGCTTGATCTTGATCCCAAAATCAAATCCATCACATTGTTTAGAGTCAGAAACTCTCTTTTCAATAAACTCTACCATCTTGCCCCTGACCATGAACGAGATCTATTATTAGAGTTTAATCTAAAAATTATTCACCTTAGATAAAGGTTATCTCAAGTTGAAAACACATAGACTAATCTCAGCATCACCTCAAGTTGAAGGTCATCATAGGCTAGCCTCAAGGTTATTTCTTAGTAATTTAGGGATACATGACTAGTTTTCAAGAAACAAACAGTAACCTTACACATGTGTGCCTATCAATCTATTCTCCTTTTCAAGGAACAAACAACAACCTTACATATATGTGCCCCTCAATCTATTTTTTGACACACGAATTTAATACAATTAAGTAGATTAAGATTAAAATTATTTTTATAAGAATAATAATTTAATCGTATTCGTGTCACACGATTAATAATTGTATCATATTTGGGTTTAACTTTTTGAATCTATTTATTTGTTTAAAATATGATTGGTTAAATGAATAATTTTATTTAAATAAATATTTATATCTAAATAAACAGTCATTTAGTATAGTAGTTTTTGAAAGAGTTACATATCCTAAAGCCAATCACGATATGATTAATGATTGTAAATTATGTAAGAACTCTTGTAAATCTTATGAGTAATAAAATTAATATTTTCTTATATTTATATATTGTCTTTTATCATTGGTATATATATATGTTTGATTTCTATATAATGATAACGTCCACAGAATGTATGCAATACACATTATTATGATGAATTCATATTTATAATTTTATGTGTTGGTAGTATCATTCTTAAATATTCCTAGTTATAGGACTATAAAGTGTGGCTTTTATAATATCGGATTGACTAGTATATGATGTAGAGTTTATCACATAAACCCTAGGATCTTTGCTAAGTTCCCTAAGCATGCAAATATGGAAGTTTTTTAACTTTTGATAACTTAACCATTTGAATGAATAAAAACTCACCCAAATCCACTTTCATTGAAGC